>JAVJIF010017161.1:0-119864 GCA_038442645.1 Agave tequilana | reverse complement strand
TTTTTTTTTATTTTCAAAACAAAACAATATGTATGAACATAAATCCTTTTTTCTAAAAACATGCATATATATACTGAAATACCTCTCCCCCTTTTTGTCAATCATCAACAAAGGGGTTAAAGTAAAAATCAAAAACATTCTTCTCTCCCTTTTTGTTCGAAATAAAGAATCAATAAAGGGGTGACATCAAACAAATCAAATTTTAAGACACCAATATAAATTTTCATGGATACCAATTGAAAGAAATAGATCAATAGATGCCAATTGAAAGTAAACAAAATCTTGATACCAATTGTGAATATTTTTCATTTTGAACACATGATACCAAATTAAAGTCAATTTTCATTTTCCATCATAAAGTATGGGAGTGGAAATCATCGGTAAACAAAATATCAAGTTGAATTTTCTCCCTTTATGAAATACCAAATAAAACGATGCATAAGCTTGTATAAAGATACCAATTGAAAATTAATCAATTGAAACATGATAGACATTAAGGAACAAGCTTAGCATAATTAAATTTGTGCTCAAAAATATAGAGATATAGTAAGTACAAATAAAACATATATGAGTATATAAAAGGAATGTCAATATTGATACCAACTGAAAGATTCAATGATACCAATTGAAACTATAAAAAGATCAAGTGTATACCTCATATTACCTACCACCCATTTCATGCACATGTTTTAAAATGATTTTCATTAAAGATCATACAAGACATGGTCTCTCAACCAACCGCCCTTTAATGGATAGGGTTTTCAAAAATAGGTTTGAAAATATAGTATATTTGAAACTCTACCATATTGAAGAATACGAACTAGTTAAAAGAACAATTTGTAAACTAGTACGAAATCCTTCAAGTAAGGAATAAAATAAAAATATTTTTCATGAAACACATGTAAATCACATGGCACTAAACACTCGAAATCAATAAGGTACATATCATACTCATGAAAACAAAATCATGAGAAACCATCAAATAAGGTGAGTGTACAATTGTAATATGAAACACATTATCATAAAAGTGTGCAATTAAGCTCAATTAAATTCCTTTAAACATGAGAACATGAAAATCATGAAATTTAATTTTGACGATCTTCATTAAAAAGCAATTTGTTCTTCAAGGCATATGTATGTTTTGACACAACGAGAAGTATACATACATATCCTTAAACACAATTGAGTCCATAATAAAGATTTGCATGAAAAGCAAATGACTCAAGGGGTATACATGTATATCTTAAGGTTTGAAAAAATAAACATATACATGAAATAAAAACACATGATCATAAAACATGTCCAAAAATGGGGAATACAAGTTAGAATGCATGAATCATCAAAACTAGACTATACTAGCACATCTAATGGGTACAAATGAGCGTTCAAGCACAAACATATAATGATCTATTTGTGGCCCACTATATGTACAAGTATATATCCTAATTTTAATGAAAACTATCATCTAAACATATATTCAAAACATGAAGCATAAAACGAGACATAACTCAACATAAAAAATATAAACAAGATCATTATGTAAATCCACATGTTATTAGAACTATGATATACATAATAGCTAAACAATGGTGAGAACACAACATATGGGTCCATATAAACATGGGTGATCTCAAATGCTATATATGCATATCAATGATCTAATAATCATGGCATTATCAAAATAATCTATAAACATCAAAACATGCTATAAATCGATGAACATGAAAAGCATGCAAATATAAACGGAAGTTAGAGATCGATACCAAAACCAATGAAGACACCTCTCTAGTTCTCTAACCAAGGTGGTCCTCCCACCAACTTTCCTTGAAAGTGATGTATCCAGATAGTCGGAACGCATTCACCTCAAGGTACCGTCACTATCACGTCATGCGAGAGCCCACACCTACATCAAATACAATAGGGGTGGTCTTTGGTACCCATACTCTTTTCGGTCCATGGGGGTTAGTTTCTTTTCTAACCCAAACAAATTTAGTTGCTAAATTAGAATAATGTATACGATCATAGCAAAATTTAGCAAGGTGGCCCTTACGTCCACAATGTGTACAAGTGTACACATGAGCATACATAGTGTGATGTTTGTGACCGTGAGGAGCATGTGTATGCCGTGGATTGTGTGCATGCATAATAGGAACTTGTTTCTTTCGAAACAAAGATTCCAAGCGTGTATGGTTAAATGGCACAACGGCTCAAAGTGGAGCCCAAATAATCCATATTCTTCTTTAATAAATTTATATCATTTTCAATTATAGAAGAAGTGGAACATGCAATAGGTGAGCTAGGTGAAGCTACACTAGCATGGCAAACATGTGAATCTATATCATTTTTCAAAGATTTATTTTTATTTAAAACTAAATCTAATTCTTTTGAAATAAAATCAATTTCATTTTTCAAAGAATGATTATCTTTTAAAATAAAATCTAATTTTGAAGATAAAACCTCATTGTTCTTCAAAAATCATCACAATCATTTTTACTTTTCAAAAATTCATTTTCCTTTAGGGCAAGGTCTAGTTGAGATTTAAGTGAGTCATGTTCACTAGAAATCTCTTCCTTCTCTGCAAAATCAAATCAAATCTTGAACACAAATCCTTATTTTCTTCTTTTAGTTCAAAATTCTTCTTTTTCAGAAGATCATGTTTTTCTAAAAAAATTTCAAACTTTGTAGCATGTTCTACATTTAAGGTTTGTACTTCTAAACACCCATATCAATAGGAACTAGTGCTAGCATCTAGTTGAGTTTCCGATTGTACCTCAAGGGAGTCATTCCTTGGACCATGAGGCAATGTTCGTCGGACTTGTCTCACCTAGATCTCCTCTTCTTTTTGATAATCTTTTGTAGCTCGGAAGAAGTCAAAATGCTCCATACTGTAAAAGCAGAATCATAGTTAGCAAACACATGTAAATATTCTTTATGAAGAGATGCTCTAAGTGCCTTTAGGCTATTGCATTGGCCTCTATATGCTTGCTATCATTAGGGTGGGATTCCTTGGTAATGGCTTTGTAAACATTATATCCTAGGGCTTTTAAATGCCAACTCATCAATATCTTCCATATGTCAATTTTAGAGATATCAAACATGGGAGGGCTATCCATAAGTGCAAACAAAATGTGTGCAAATGAAAATGCAAATGTAGATTAGCAACCAAGATCACACTCCTAGGTGGTTAAACCTAATATCAGGAGCGTAAGCTCTGATACCATTGAAATCACCTAGAGGGGGGGTGAATAGGTGATAGGCTAATCTAATGAACTAAATGCGGAATTAAAAACTAATTGCAACAACACTTAATACAACCAACGAGTGTAGCCGAATTCTCGGTGAAGGGCTCTGGACTAACTCCTCTTGATTCCTCAGAATAAGAGTTGAGGCGCTATGTAAAGCTCTCGTGGTTAAGTATAAGTGAGGCACACAAACACACAAGCAAGTATAGATATAGCAATATGAATCAATGCACAAAGTAAAGAGAGAGAGAAAGTAAGAGTCAATAGATCAAGCGCAAACAACAAGATTTGTTTCGAGGTTCTAACACCCAGCTCTACATCCCCGCCTTCACCCAGAAGGATTTCAAATCCACTAGCTTGTCCACACAGGACTCCACACAGGGAACCTCCACCGAGGATTTGGGGCAATACAATAACTAGGAGTACCCAACTCCTCTCTTTACAATCACAACCTCTCACTAGAGGCTAAACACCAAGCCAACAAACTATCACCTCACAACTTGAGGGATAAGCACAAAGCAAAACAAGGATCACCTCACAATTTGAGGGATACAACCCAATTGCACAACCTCATCAACACTATGAGGGAAAGGCACAAAGCCAAGAAATAATTAGGGTTTACAATTTGGTGATCAAAAGATCACAAACCAATCTCTTTTTCTCACAAACACAAAGATCCTATAGATAGGTAGAATGAAGCTCAAGTGTGAGAAAAACCAAAGGAATGGAAAATAAATACTTAAAGAAAATCCTTGGGAAAAACTAGAAGTTAAGATAAAGAAGTTGAATCAAAACACTTTTCCCAAAAATCACTTTTCTTTGATTTTCCAAAACCCTAGAAAACACCAAATAGAATGTAAAGATTTGAGCCCAAAAACTACTTTTTGATTACTGTAAGAACACTAGTAAGATCAGAAATTTAGCTCCCTAAAAATCTGTTCCAAACTATTAAGAGAAAACCCATATTATAGCTTCTTCAAAGAACTAGCCGTTGCAGCCAATTATGGTCAGATTTGACCATCCGGTCGACCGCCCGGTCGACCAACCAAACGGTCTAAATTTGACCGTTAGCGACTGCCGGTCGACCGCCCGGTCGACCGCGCCCAGAACCAGAGAGCAACGTTTCTCTGGCTGGTTGACCGCCCGGTCGACCGGAGCAACCCGAGAGTGGGTTGCTCTCAGTCAGTCGACTGCTCGGTCGACCGGCCCAAGGGGTTGGCTGCGTGCACGTTTGTGTGCACGTCCAGTTGACCGCTCCGGTCGACCGGCTCCTGGCCCGGTCGACCGTGCGGTCGACCGCCAGAGCCTGGCAGGCAAGGTTAAGGGACTGAAAACTTGGGTTTTTATTATTCTGAAAAATCCCATAAAACTTCTAAAATTTCACAAAAATAGTTTTATCATAATACATTGAAATACAAACTTGTGTGAAAAATTCCAACACAAATTTCAAACTTTTGAACCATTTTTGTGTTATGAAAAAATTACTGAAAACCAAAACCTGTATTTTTCCAAACTTGGATTTTCAAATGGAAATCCGTTTTGTCCAAAACTTAACCATATACAAAAACATGATACTTAAACACTTTGAAGCATGTTGCATATGGACATAAGTCCAATATACATGAAACATATATATATATATATATCCATGTTTTTGACTTTAATTCCAAATATATGTTTTGTTAAAAATACCAAAAAACCAAACTCATGAATATTGAATCAAAATAAGTTTGTCTAAGATATGAAGCATACATGTATATAGAACATATCTAATATACATTTAAACCATGTAAACTTGTTTTGAATCAATATCTATTCATGAAAACCAAGATCGGTTAAACCAAAACGGAAAAACCGAAAAACCAATATCCAAAACATAAAACGTGTGTGTGTAGTGAAATTGAGCATATCACACTATTCTAATCTTTATAAATGGATCTAAAACATAAACTAAACTAGGTACCGAGGTCTTCTTGATGAACTCCGTCTTCAAGCCGACTCGATCCAAACTGTGATTCACCGAGCTTGACTCCAATGAGTGCTATATATGATCTTGTCGCTCGGGCTCTTGAATCACCATGTGAATAGCTCCAAAACACCTTTGTTGAAGCTAGTCACCTACTAACATCTTGATTAGAGATCTGAAACTAAAATCACAAGATTATTAGTACACATAACTACATGAGTTAATCATCATCAAAACTAGAGTGGAAGGCCTCTGGGCCAACACTAACTACTAATGGCTCCACTAACCATGCTAACATTTTAGCGATAGTTGCCTCACATGTATCCTTAGCCATCACTAGTCCTTGGTTCAAGAGCATTTTAAAGCATGACCCATGCGATAACTTTCACATTCAAACTCAACACAACAAGTGCAAGCAACACTTAAACCATCAAAACAAAATAAGAGTAAGCGTGGAGTAAGGTAATGTTAGCTTGTTAGAGAGTTAGGATGTTAGAGTGTTAGAATCCATCATCATGAGCCATCAATGGCACCTGCAAGCGCAAGGCCAAATAGAGACTATTAGATTTATGTGGATTATCAAGTAAAAAATTAACAAGTTAGTGGTTAGTAGTTAGTTGTCATGAGAGAAAATTAGCTAAACAAGTAAAAGGAGTTAGAGAAGAAAACAAAGAGAGGTAAAGAGAGAACCTTTTATAGCTTGTCACCTTCTATTGCAAGCACTCTTACTTTTCAACCATGTATCATTCTCTCTCTTATTACAAGATCTATAAGAAATGAAAAAATAAAAAGGAGGAAGAAGAAAAAGAACTAAGCTAAACTAACCTAAACTATAACAAGGAAAAAAACCCTAAAAATACTTCAAAAACTCCTCCTGCTTAGCTCTAGAAGGCCCCAGGGATTTATAGATGAAGAGGGGTACCAGGGCCAGTGTACGGAGCCGTGTGTCGGATCTCAGCGCGCGGCTCCATACAAGAAGCGCGAAAACACGACCATAGTATGGCCGTGCGCGTGGCGCCGCCTGCGGCGCGCTGTCCTGTCGCCCCTCTGTTGGTTGTACTTGCTGGTTTCTAGATTTGGGCCCCTGATTTTGACGAAACCATCCTCCAAAGTCAATGTTTATCTTAGTAGGCTTTTAACCACCAATTAAATGGTGATTTTGGGTCTTCTTCTTCATTTCATGCCATGGACCTAAAAATACACAAGAGAGGTATTATTAGCAGAATTTAATATTAAATAAATGTGAAGTTGTGTTATGAAATATGCAGTTTTAGAGACTAATCACCAGGCTCTATTGGTCGATCAAACGGTCGACCGTGACCCAACAGAGACAAATTATCTCTCAATCGAACCGACCTCGACCGATATGGGCTCGTGCACATTATGCACGTCAGTCGACCAGTCAGTCGATCGAGCCTTTCTTTGGTCGACCAGTCAGTTGGCTGTAAGTAGTCCAGACCCAAATTTTTTAGGGTTTAAACTCTAGCTCCAAAAACTCATAAAAATTCAATTAAATCCCAATAATTCTACAAAAATAAGTTCATATAAATACTTTGAATTTAAAATATATGTGATAAAAAATTAACACATATTACAAACATGTGAACTATTTTGAGGCATAAAAATAAAAGCTTAAAATAAAAATCTGTATTTTCTAAAATTCAAACTTTGAAATGAAAATCTGATTTCTCTAAAACTTGTATAGATACAAAAATAAGTTATTGAAACACATTTGAAATATGATGTGTATGAATAGAATCCAATACATATAGTAGATGATAAATACTTATTTTTGACAATAAATACTAAAATAAGTTTTGATATAAACAAAACTTAAACATATGAACTAGATATAGCAAAATAAGTTTTTCTAAATATATGAAGCATAAATGCATATGATTGAAATCCAATACACATATAAATCATGTAAACTTCTTTTGATAAAATCTATTCATGAAACCGAAAGATGCATACTTGATATATCAAAACACAAAACGTATACATGTTAAACCAAAGCAAAAAACTTAAAACTTGATTTTATTGGTTTTGTGTAAACTAAGTAAACATAAAATTTTAAAACTGAAACGGTTAAACCGATAACCAAATTATGAATCTTATGTGTGTGTATGCTTGAGCAATTCAATACTATACTATCCTTTACATAAGATCTAAACAAAACATCTAAACAAATCTAGACCAAAGTCTTTTTGTCGATCTTCTTCTCCAAGAGATTTGACCAAAACACGATTCAAAGAGCATGACTCCATCTCGAGTACTTGATGTGATCTTGACGCGTGAGCTCTTGAATCAACACGTGCTAGTTTCAAAACTTGCTTCAAGCCCATTGTAGAAGTCAAACACCAATATTGATCTTGACCTATATCTGAAACTTAATAAACACAAAATCACTAGTACTATAACTACATGAGTTAATCATCATCAAAACTTGAGTGATGGGCTTTTGGGAAACCAATCTCTCCCTTTTTGATGATGATAAAATTCATGGAGTTATATAGGCATGGATTAAAGATAAGCTTCATAGAAGCTCCCTCTTAACTCATGTATAGCAAATAAATATATAGATATTCGATTAAGCACCGATACCAATAAATTCAGATACCAATAGAATGGATATGCAATAAAGACTCTAGATATCAAAACCATAAAAGATATATATGCATAAACACAAATAAACATGCATATATAAACTAAATCATTCTTCCTTTTTTTGTTAATCATCAACAAAGGGGCAAAATACCAATTGATAACATATATCAATTGAAAAAAAAACATATACCAATTGAAAATAAACCAATTTAAAATGAAAATATTTTGAAACCAAAAAATATTTACCAATTGAAAACAACATGGATATAATAAAAAAATTATACCAATTGAAAATAAATCATTCATGAAATCAATCTTTTTAAATTCTAAACTATTTTGCAATATAGATACCAATTGTAAACAATTTATACTAATAAGGAAAATATAAGTAATTCTAAAACAAACTATTTTTCTCAAAACAAGTGAGAGTAAGATATTGATTGAAAATATAATCAAGAATTTTCTTTCCTTTTTTGAAATACCAACAAAAACAACATAAGTGATTGCACACATTTATTGCATTATTTTTTATTACATATCCATATTTATGATGTAATAAATCTGCTAAATTCTTTGTCTTAATGTCTATTTTGCAGAAGATAATCATGGGAAAAAGAGGATAAAATCAAATAAATATCAATTAAATTCAGATTTAATTAGATCTATTTGGTTAGAGGAGGATGATCCCAAATCCAGTTAGTTAAATTCAGTTTTTGGTAAGTCAAGTGGTTAAAGCTAAAGATCAACTCAGGATAACGTCAAATACAGAATCCAAATCCAAAGGCATAAATGGATAAAGAGAAAATCAACGGATGAGATGAAGCAATTTTGACTCAGATTCTGGCTGGATATATTTTAGTATTTGAATCATAACTTTCACTACCAAAACTCAAATCTGATGATTCAAGATGATCTAGAACGAGTACTTAAAGGGCTACAATGCTTAAGTTGATCACTATTTCTAATTATGTCATTTGATAAGTTATATTTTGCAATCAATACGACAATAAGCTGCAAATTAGAACTGAATATCCACATCAAATCAAGTTTGGAGATAAGGGGAGGATTCAAATTCAGAAATAGCCAGCCTCCCTTATCTTCATACTCCTCTACCCTCTACATTTCTTCTATAAATATCTGCAATCTCAAAGGCAAAAAGAGAACGATCAAGCAGAGAGTAGAATTTAGGCTAATTTTTAGTTTGTAACTTAGGTTTTTTATTTTCTTTCACGTAACTTTTATTTTCTTTATGTAACTGAGAGGAGAGGATACTTTCATGGAGGAATAAGAACAAGCTTGTACTGAAGGTGACACCGGTGTAAGTGATCTTTCTTTCATTGTTATTTAAATCGAATCGAAGTTTCGTTTTCTTCTTTACTCTTATTTTCATTTACTTCCCTCTTTTGTATTTGTGGATCCAAATGAAACCAATAGACTCGAAGTTGCCTTGCCCTTGCAAGTATCGTTGATGGCTTATGGTGATGAATATCTATTTCTATGATAGTGTAGCTTGCCCCTTCAATTCATAGTGTAATACAGGAATGGCCAAGATCCTATTTGTCATACTTCGCTCACCTTTAAGCAAAGGTACATCGTTGATACGGGTCAAAGGTAAGCAGGCGCCGAAAAGGTAAGTAACTTTTTTAGGTTTTAGTTTTCTTTTCTTTTAATTTTAGTGTAAATTACCAACACCACAATCTTCCAAATCTCTTTCACTCTTTTTCAACTTCTTTGTACATATCCAATTCCATTTTCTCCACCTTCTCTATCTACCACTTTCTTTCTAACTTAACTTTAACTCATTTTCATTTTCTTTTAAAGAACTAAAGGAAGATCTTTAACCATTCTTTGTAACTTAAAAGAGTACTTATTAAAAAAGCTTGCATCGCTAGTCCCTTCTTGTGGATCACGACTCGCATAGCCACTTGCTATTGCGGTAGTATTGAGAACTTGCACTCTTTATTTTAAGTTCTAAAATTCTGTATTCTTGTGTGCAGATTTAAACTCAATTAAATTTTGGCGTCGTTGCCAGAGAGGGATGGTAAGTAATTCTCTTTATAGTTTACATTTTTTAGTTAACTTTTTCTTTGTTCTTGGTGTACAGATTTAACAAGGAATTTTTACTACATTGGACATATAAGTAGCCCTGGACTCTGCTTAAGAAAGCAGAGCCCAGAAGCCCTCAGATTTGCTACATTCCGGTGACAATCTGAGTGAACTACTAACTTGTATTTTCTGCAAGTTGGCTGAATTGCATAGTTTAATATCTGTAGCATTTATTTCCTTGTTTGACTCATTATATATACATTTCTAATACAACACTAAAAAGTTAATTGCAAATGCTAAAAATGATTTAAACTTTGCATTTAGGCACGTGTCTATTTCATTACATTTTCTATTTACTGTTGAAGAGTGCTGGAGCCTTGGTATGTGTGCCTTGCATTTAGTATAAGGTTCATTCTTGTATGAAATATAGCTTGAGTGTTACTTTTTTCTATATACTTGTATACTGTACTAAATTGATTTAAGGGCTTGTCCTATAAACAGGATAAGGTGGGGAAGTCATTACCCTCCCTTAGCCCGCAAACAATCTCCTCACTCACTAACCCAAGCCTAACTAAAACTGAGTAGACGTTGTCTCTAGGGACATCTCAGACTCAAATAGGAGACTGACCTAAGAGGGTTGTTAATTTGAATCGACTCTTGCCAAATCGGTGACTAAGGTTGGGGATTGAGGGACGAAACCCTGAAGGCTGTTGGTTTGGCTTAATTAGGCCCGTCGCTTCTGCGCGGCTACCTCCCACCAATCTTGCTCTTACCTGGCTGATTAACTTGTGGTTAGATTCGGCAATATACCCCCCTGCACAATCTAACCAGTTAGGAGTCGTCTAGGTCTAAGGTTTACCCTAACTTAGGTTAGATTTTTTTCTTTTATTTGTTTGCTTATTTATTTGTTTCTCTTTGTTTGTGTTTGACATTTCTTGTGTGATATGGCTTATAACAATAATTTTTTCAATTTTAACGGTAATCCATATTATATCCCAACCTCTTTTTCGAATATTACCAACCCGGCATATCATAACTATAACCAACCTAGTGTACCGGATTGGTCTTATCTGAATCAATATAACCCATGCCCCTAATCTTACGACTATAATATCCAAAATAATTTTAACTCTTCACAGAGTGAATGGGGATTCACCTCCCCTGAGTCCAATTTTCAACTAACTTGTCCTCCTTATCCATCTTGTCCACAATATTTTCAAGATTCATACTCAGTTCCACTAGTTCAAAATAAAAAATCATCAATCTTGGAAATGAGTATGCGTGAGTCCAAGCAACAATCACAAAATCTGACGGACTCACAATTTCACCATAAATTCCAAAACAAAATTCTAAAATTGTTATAAAAAATGTATAATGTTTCACTTTCATTGATATCAAAATTTATTTTGTTGACTTCAAGAGAATTCATAAATTTGTTTTAAAAGTAGTTTCATATTGTTTTCATATATATATTGCTTATATGTAAGGGAAGCTTAACATCTTCTCTATATATAGATTCATGTTGCGTGTGTCTCACATTAAGGAGCTTGACCTCTCTTCTTTATGTGATACATTGTGTAGGGGGAGCTTTACATCTCGACTTATACATTGTATATTATGCTTTATGTGGTTAGAGTCTAGTCATCTCTTTTCATATAAATGCATGTATTCAGGGGGAGTTAATTTTACGTCTCTCCTTTTCATGAATGTATATCGCATATACATCGTTATTGCTTGTTTTTCCTTCGCCCCTTTTTTGATGACTTGACAAAAAAGGGGAGAAGAATTTGGTGAGTTATATATGCATGTTTATTTCATTTCCTTGTTTATGCAAAAAGGAAGAGAAGAATTTCTATGCATGTTTATTTCCTTAGTTATACATATATGTTTATGTTTAATTTATGAGCATTCATTGACTATTTTTATGTTTATTGTTATACATGAATTAAGGGGGGGGCTTCTTTGAAGCTTAACTTTAATCCATGCATATATAACTCCATGAGTTTTGTCATCATCACAAGGGGGAGATTGTTGGCCCAGAGGCCTATCACTCTAGTTTTGATGATGATTAACTCATGTAGTTATAGTTTACTAATGATCTTGTGTTCATATTGTTTCAGTTATTAATCAAGATATTAGTAGGTGTCTAGCTTCAACAAAGGAATTTTGGAGCTGACACATGTTGATTCAAGAGCTCGCGCATCAAGATCACATCTAGCACTCGGTTGGAGTCTACCTCATTGGATCGTGTTTGGATCAAGTCAACTTGGAGATAGGGTTCTACAAAAAAGTTCAGTTTGTATTGTTTAGATCTTGTGTAAGATAGATAGTGTTGATATGCTCAAGCTCACACACACAAAAGTTTCTATACATTTGGTTTTCATTTAACCAGTTTTGGATTTCATATCAAAAACAGAGATATAATATCTTTCATATGTATTGGATTTTATTCATACACTCTATTCTTCAAAATAGTTTCAATATCTTGTTTTTTTATCTATACATGTTTTGGAGAAAACGGTTTTTTCATTTCAAAATATAAGTTTTGGAAAATACGATTTTCGGTTTTAAGCTTAACTTCTAAATCACAAAAATGGTTCAAAATGTTTGTAATATGTGTTGAATTCACGCATATTTGTTCTTTAAAGATCTTATAAGAACTTATTTTGTGAAATTAGTGTGATTTTTGGGATTTTAATTGAATAAAAAAGACCAGTTTTCATGTTCTTTATCCCTGCCTGTTTTGTGCTGGCGGTCGACAGGGCGGCCGACCGGACTAGAGGTCGGTCGACTGATGTGCACAAACATGTGCACGTAGCCAGCCTTTTAGGCCGGTTGACTGCATGGTCGACCGACTGTAGTTCCCTTACTCTCGGGTAAGGGCGGTCTAGCGGAGGTAGGCAACTGTCAGAAATTTGACTATTGGCCGGTCGACCGGCTGGTCAACCGGAAGGTCAATTCTGATCATATTTGGCTGCCAACGGCTTTATTTTTAAAAGCCTATAAAAAGGGGTTTCCTTAAACTGTTTTCGATAACGATTTTGAGTGCTTTTATTTTCTATCTTACAAGTGTTTTTGTAGCAATCCAAAAGAATTTTTTGAGCAAAAAGTTTGATTTTTTTAATTTGATTTTTTCAAGGGCTAGAAATTCAAAGAAAAGAGATTTTTGGAATTTGATTTTTAGTTTATCTTTTTCATCTATATCTATTATTTTCCCAAAAAAAATTTCTTTGCGATTTTATCTTCCAAACTCCTTGGTTTTTCTCACAATTTGAGCTATTACATCTATCCTATTATTAGGATCTTTTTTTTGGTGAGAAAAAGTGTTTGTGATCTATTGAGATCACCAAGAGTGGTTTGTGGCCCTTGAGATCACCAAGTTGTAAATCTTACCTTTGCTTTAGTTGGTTGTTATCCCTCTTGTGGAGAGGTGATAATTTGGTTGGCTTTGTGCCTATACCTCTTGTGGAGAGGTGATAGTTGTTTTGGCATTGGTGCCTTACCTCTGGTGTAGAGGTGGTTGTTGTTAGAGAGAGGAGTTGTGTTCTCCTTGTGTTGAATTTCCCAAATCCTCGGTGGAGGTTCCTTGTGTGGGAAGTCCTTTGTGGACGCATAAGTGGAAATCCTTCTATGTGAAGGCGGGGACGTAGAGCGGTGGCTCAAACCTCGAAACACATCATAGCGTCTGCGATTGATCCACTTTCTCTAAACTCTCTCTCTTTCATATTTAGCATTGATTCATATTGCTCATATCATATATATATGCTTGGTGTTGATTGTGTCATCATACTTGTGTTAAACCAAGAAAGCTTCACATAGCTCTTCAACTCTTATCTAAGAGAAATCTAGAGGAGATAGTTCAGAGCTCTTCACGGGAAATTCGGCTACACTCTTTGGTTACACATAGCCTGTTGCTTTAGATTTGAATTCCGCATCATTTCATTTTAGATTGCATTGAATTTTTAAAAGATTAGTCTTACACCTATTCACCCCCCTCTAGGTGTAATTTCAATTAAGTCAATTTTAAGGAATAGGAGAATTATAATTAGGATTTCTTATACTTGGTCAAAATAAGATTATTTGTTTGATTTCTAAGGTTAGGAAGAAAATTTGTGAAAGTAATTTAGTCTTGATTTTTACCTTGACGACATGCATACTTTATACACTTACACACTTAGGATTAAAAAATGATGATTCTTATGCCTTATATAAAAAAAAGAAAGAAAAAACAGAAAAAGAAAAAATATAAATAAAAATTCTCTAATTAAGCTGGGTATTTGTGCCTCATAAAGCATAAGTATTCATGCCTAAAAGCAGTGCATATAATAAAATCTTTAGTTTTGTGGCCTTATTTGCTCGAGTTCTTAAGTCCTTGGGGTGTATTCTCACCCAGTGCCCTAAGACCGTTTGGTTTGGGAGTCACCGATTAAAGATTCATTACATAGGCAGATTAGAAAGCCTAATAGAACTAAGGAATAGTATCACCATGAAATAAAAAAATAATAATAAAGGAATAAGAGTTAGAGTTAAAGAACCCCAAGTCAAAATTTCATGGTCACAAAGGTGCAAATGACTTAAGGTTAAAGAAATAGACTAAATGACAAGTAAGAGTTGAGTTGACTCGTTCCTTTGATTGATAACAAATTTTTGAATAGAGATTAGGTTTAGAAATGAAAAGTTCGATTTTCTTATAACTTATAGATTACTTGAACTCTTACAATAATACTTCAAATATTTTTCACTTTCAAAATATTTTTCGAAAATAGTAACTCTTTGTTTCTCTTTCTTTATGGATTTTATAGGTGTAATCCACTGAAAACCCTCACGAGACAAAACTCGTCCTCTAGGGGGAACTTAGAGGTTTAACAGCTTATTGCACATGCTCGGTGCAATCATGTGACCTGCGAAAGTGGTCTAATAATCTTTTGTTTAGTTTTGTTGTTTTGCTCGAGGACAAGCAAAAAAATAGGTATAGGGTCTGATCGATCGCTGATACTGTATATTCATTATCACATTCTCATACTTATTATATAATAAACTCTACTTTTAATCCTAATTATTATCTAATTTACATGCAGGCCCATTGCTAAAGGAAAGGAAAGAGAAATGAGCCCAAAAGCTCATCAAAGTTCTGATTTAATTCAGAATTAATTTGAAATCAGAAAATCAAAACAGATCATGGTAAATCAGAGAAATTGAAAACCGGTTAAAATAAATCTTCCCAAATAAATTGGTTAAAGCCAAAGATCAAATGCCGTTTCATCAAAATCCAGAAGCTGAAACGGGAAATCCAAAACCAGATAAAGGAATATCACCAAACGAGGAGCTGTACCCCCCGGGGTGTGGCCACCTGGCCACACTCAGACTGCGAAAATGCAGCCAAAGCCGCATTTTTGTGGCTTTGTTGAGGAAGTTGGGGGAGCGTTTGCTCCCCCTATCTCCGTACATTCTTTACTGTTGGGTTTTGCCTATAAATACTGGATTTTTCAGAGAACACAGGTAGCAACCAAGCAGAGATAGATTTTAGGCTAGTTTTTCATTCTTTTTCGTGTAAGTTTTTATTTTTATTTTATGTAATTTTTATTTTTTTGTGAGCATAAGTTAGACTGAGATTCATATAAGTAAGAGAGAGACTATATGTTCAGAGTGACACCGATGTAACCTCCTCCTTTCTTTCATCGTTTCTACAAGCAATCAAAGGTAACATCTTTATGCTTTTCTTGTTTATATGTTCTTCTTCTATTTTTACTTATCCTCTTTTGATTTTTATGAATATCCAAGTCAATCTAGAAACATCAGTATAGCCATGTTTGTGCGAGTGTCACCGATATTTCATGGTGATGTTCTCCTCCTCAAAATTCTGTATCATTTCATTCATGTTCGTCTTGATGATGTAATGCGAATGGGGACTGAGCTCGATCTTATGGGTTATACGTTGATCGCCTCTGAAGTAAGGTAAAATATGCAAGGGTTCTAGGTAAGTCATCAACCAGAGGAGGTAAGTATTTCTTTTAGCTTTTCTTTCTTTTCTTATAACTTTTAGTTTAGATTACCAGCACCACAATCTCCAAACTCTATTATCACTCTTTTAAATTTCTTTGTATATATCTATTTTCTATTTTCTCCACCTTCTCAATCTACCACTTTCTTCCTAACTTAACTTTAGCCTACTTTTCATTTTCTTTTAAAGAACTAAAAGAAGATCTTTAACCATTGAATGTTACTTAAAAGAGAACTTGCTAAAAAAGCTTCCATTGCTAGTCTCTCATTGTGGATAACGACCCACATAGCCACTTGCTATTGCGGTAGTATTGACTACTTGCACTCTTTATTCTAAGTTCTGAAATTTTGTATTTTTTTGTGCAGTTCTTAACTCAATCATGAATCGAAACACAAAAATTAAAATATGTTTCTATGAGTTTTGTGTAAACCAAGTAAACATAAACTTTTGAAAACTGAAACGGTTAAACCGAAAACTAAACTATGAATCTTATGTGTGTATATACTTGAGCAATTCAATACTATTCTATCCTTTATATAAGATCTAAACAAAACATTTAAACAAACCTAAACCAAAATCTTCTTATCGATCTTCTTCTATAAGATGACTCGATCCAAACATGATCTAAAGAGCTTGACTCTATCTCGAGTATTTGATGCGATCTTGACACGTGAGCTCTTAAATCAACACGTACTAGCTTCAAAACTTGACTTTGAGTCCATTGTAGAAGCCAAACACAAATAATGATCTTGAC
Organism: Agave tequilana; assembly: GCA_038442645.1. Lineage (NCBI taxonomy): Eukaryota > Viridiplantae > Streptophyta > Magnoliopsida > Asparagales > Asparagaceae > Agave > Agave tequilana. The sequence goes on along the minus strand of JAVJIF010017161.1, from coordinate 103,248 downwards.
CTATATCTGAAATGTAATAAACACAGGATCATTAGTACTATAACTACACGAGTTAATCATCATCAAAGTAGAGTGATAGGCCTTTGGGCCAATACTTGTTTTGTCTCGGTTGAGATCAATCGACTAGGTGGTTGATCAAAGTCAATGGATAGTACAAAAATTTGAACTCCCAGTCGACCGCTCGGTCGACCGAAATTCTGTCAGAGCTACAGTAACAGCTAATTTTAAAATCTAAAGTTTTTAACTTATTCTCCAATGGACATTTTTTCTTTTTGGACCTAATCTCTTTTCTAATGATCTAAAAAGCTATGCTAATAGCGTTTGTTACATGCCTATATATATAGTTCATTTGGAGAGGATTAGCCATAGAGAAATCTTTTGATTTTGGAAAATATTTTGAAAAATCAAGTTTATTTAAAAGAGAAAAATTTCTAGTTTTCTTACTTCAAGTGCTCTCATTTTCAAACCAATTTCTACAAGTTTTCAGCTCTTAAATTCATTTATTTCAACAGAATTTTCTCTCTCACAAACTTCTTGAGCCTTACTTCTCATCATATACTATAGAAAGGTGTAAAAGAGAGTGTTTGTGATCTTTGTGGTCACCAAGAGCTTGTAAATATTATTGGCTTTGTACTACCTCTTTTGTAGAGGACTCAGAGTTGGAGTTGTATACTCCGATCTTGTGTAGACCATTGTAGCTCTTTTGTGGAAAGATTCTTTGTAGATAGTGGAAATCTTTCATGCGGTGAAGGTGAGGACGTAGAGCTTTGTGCTTGAACCTTGAAACAAATCTCTTGTATATGTGATTGCTTTCTCTCTTGCTCTACTCTACTTGCTATTACTTACACTTGTGTTTTACTTTTATTTGCACTTATATTCATTGCTAGCATCATCTTTACTTGTCATTTTCACTCTCTTAATCAATAAGACAATTGAGCACCTCAACTCATTATCCAGAAGAATATAAAGGAGAAGTTCTAGAGCCCTTCATAGAGAATCCGAGTTCACTTCTTGATTTGAGTTGACCATTTACATCATTCATTTTATAATTGTTGCATTTTCACATTATTGACAATTAGATTAGTATGACACAAATTCACCCCCCCTCTAGGTGTACTTTCAATTGGTATCAGAGCTTTTGGACTCTAGTTTTTTGTTTAACTACCTTAAAGAGATTCTTTGCTAATCATTCATTCTATTGCGCCATTTGCTTGATTTGACACTAGTTAACATGGCAAAAGGTATTAAGACTCTACCCAAGTTTGATGGCCTTAACATTCTATATGGAATGTTAAGATTATCATTTTCTTGCAATCTTTAGGAAACTGGGTTGAAAAGTCAGTGACCAAACCATTTAGTTTACCCAATGGTAATGAGAACACTTGGTCCGAAATTGCCAATAAGGAATTTAATGTAAATTCAAAAGCTCACTATACATTGCTTCAAGCCTTGAATGAATATTTGTCTAGGGTAATTTATTGCAAATCCGCATTCGAGATTTTGTCACACTTGGTTGTCACACATGAGAGGACTTCACAAGTAAAGAGAGTTAAGATTGATCTCTTGCGCTCCCAATATGAGAATTTTTTTATGAATGAAGATGAATCTATTGATGACATGATTATCAAGTTCACTAAAATTACAAATGGTCTTGCTTCTTTAGGTGATAAGATTGACAATGACCAAAAGGTGAGGAAGATGATAAGTGCACTTCCACCTTCTTGGGAGGTCAAGTCTACAACTTTAAAGGAGCTTAATGACAAAGAGGAGATGGTGCTCATTAGTCTCATTGAAAATTTAAAAACCAATGAGATGAAAAAAAAGGCAAGAGAAGATAAAGCATCTCAAAAGAAGAAGACTCTTACTTTCAAATCCACTCCTACCATCTTCGATGATGAAATTGATGACCAAGAAGATGATGAAGATTTATCTCATCTTGTGAAAAATGTTAGAAGGATGTATAACAAAGTCAAATTCAACAACCGAAGAAGATGGCAAGGGAAGGAGGAGAAGAAGATAGTTTGCTACAATTATCGGAAGACCAAACATGTCATTGTCGATTGCCTGGATACAAATAGAAAACCCTCTACCTCCAAGAAGCCCTACAAAAAGAAGGTCTTGAAGGCAATATGAGATTCAGAGAGCGACTCAGAAGAAGAAGTGGACACGTCTAATGTGTGTTTCATGGCAAATGAGAACACACTCGAGGTAACATCCGAATCTTGTCTTGATGATTGTAAATTGATCATGGATGAATTGGGTGAAGCTTTAGAATTATAATTTTCTTCAAATGAAGTATTTGAAAATGAAAAACAAATGAACTTCTTCAAAATAAATTAGTTATCATTTTCAAAGAAAAAGAAATTTTGTCTTCTACTCTTGAAAAGACACAAAAGGATTTTGATGCACAAAAAATCTCTTGTAAAGCTAAATTTTCTATCATTGATGATAATGAGCTTTTCACTTTGAAAAATAAAATCATCACTTTGGGCAATATTTTGAAAAAGTGTGAATTTGACAAAGCTAGAATAGAATCCATGTTTCCAAAGAGGCAAATGGTTGAGGTTTTGCCTGCACACAAGAATACAGAATTTTAAAACTTTAAGAATAGAATGTATAAATTCTCAATGCTACCGTTATAGCAAGTGGCCACACGGATCGTGATCCACAAGGAGGGACTAGCGATGACTGCTTTTTGGGAAGTTCTCTTTTAACTTACAAACAATGGTTAAAGATCTTCTTTTTGTTCTTAAAAAGAAAGAGAAAAAATAAGTTACAGTTAAGTTAAGAAGAAAGTGGTAGATTGAGAAGGTGGAGAAAATAGAAAATGGATATATACAAAGAAATTGAAAAGAGCAATAAAAGAGTGTGATCTAAACTAAAATTAAAAGAAAAGAAAGTTAAAACCTAAAAAACTTACTTACCTCTTCGGCGTCTGCTTACCTTTGACCCGTATCGACGATGTACCTTTTGTTTGAAGGTGAGCAATGATGACTAGGATTTTCCCCAATTCTAATTTACACTATGAAATAAAGGGCAAGCTACACTATCATAGAAATGACTATCCATCACCATAAGCCATCAACGACACTTGCAAGGGCAAGGCAACTTCGAGGCTATCGGAGTCATTTGGATTCACAAACACAAAAGAGAGAAGCAAATAAAAACAAGAATAAAATAGAAAAAAAAACTTCGATTCGATTCAAATAATAATGAAAGAAAAGATTACTTACATCAGTGTCACACTCAGTACAAGCTTGTTCTCATTCCTTCATGAAAATCTCCACTCCTCTCAGTTACATAAAGAAAATAAAAATTACATAAAAGAAACTAAAAACCTAAGTTACAAACTATAGAAAAGCCTAACTTCTACTCTCTGCTTGATCGTTCCTTGTGGTCTCTGAAAAGCCTAATTTTTATAGGCAAAACCCAACGGGGAGGAGCATACGAAGATAGGGGAGCAAACGCTCCCCAATAGAGTCAAAATGATCGAGAAAATGCGGCTTTTCATAGCCTGGGAGGCCACACCCAGGGGGTACAGCTCCTGGTTTTGATGATTTCCCTTTATCTGGTTTGGATTTCCCATTTCAGCTCCTGGATTTGACGAAACGGCCTTTGATCTTTGGCTTTAACCAATTGATTTGTAGAGATTTGTTCTAACTGATTTTCAACCAATCCGATTTGCCTTGATTTTCCCTGATTTTTTAAATTTTTAATTAATTCTGAATTATATCAAAATTTTGATGGGCTTTTGGGCTCGTTTCTCTTTCCTTTCTTTTAGCAATAGGCCGGCATATAAATTAGATAATAATTAGGATTAAAAGTAGAGTTTATTATATAATAAATATGAGAATGTGACAATAAATATGTAATATCAGCGACCGATCACACCCCCACACCTATCTTTTCCTCCTCCTCGAGCAAAACTAAACCAAAGATTATTAGACCACTTTCTCAGGTTACGCAATTGCACTAAGCATGTGCAACAAACTGTTAAACTTCTAGGTTCCCCCTAGAGGATGAGTTTTGTCTCATGAGGGTTTTAGTGGATTACACCCATAAAATCTATAAAGAAAGAGAAATAAAGAGTTAGTATTTTCGAAAAGCATTTGAAAGAGAAAAAATATTTGAAGTATTATTGTAAGGATTAAGTAATCTATAAGTTATAGGAAAACCAAACTTTTCATTCCTAAACTTAGTCTCTATTCAAAAATATGTCATCAATTAAAGTAAGGAGTCAAATTGTATTTCTCATCTAGTATATTACTTTACTCTAAGTCATATGCACTTTCGTGATCGTAAAATTTTGACTGAGGGTTCTTTAACTATAACTCTTATGTCTTATTTATTTATTTATTTGTGGTATTATTCCCTAATTCCATTAGGCTTTCTAATCTGCCCATGTAACGAGTTTTTAGTCGGTGACACCAAAACCAGATAGTCTTAGAGTACCAGGTGAGAAAACACCCCTAAGAACTTAAGCACTCGAGCAAACAAGGCCACGAAGCTAAGGATTTTTATTTAAAAAATATACCCCTTTAGGCGTGAATACTTATGCTTCATGAGGCACAAATACCCAGCTTAATCAAAGAATTTATATATATATTTCTCAAACTTATCTAATCATCTTTCGCATAAATACCTAGGCTTGCTTAGGCCAAAGAACCTAGATAATCAATAATTAGATTTATTTATTTTTCATAGATATATATTTTTTCTTTTTATCTCTTTTTTTTAAGGCATAAGAATCTTTGTTTTTGATCGCTAAGTGTGTAAGTGTATAAAGTGTGCATATTTCATCAAGGTAAAAATTAAGACTAAATTACTTTCACAAATTTTGTTCCTAATCTTAGAAATCAAACAAATAATCTTATTTTGACCAAGTATAAGAAATCTTAATTATGATTCTCCTATTCCTTAAAATTGACTTAATTTCTTACAAAATAATGTGTCAAAATATTGTTTCAATTTTCAAAAGTTTTTAAATGTAAAGAAATTGTTAATAATAAATTTTTTAATAATAAAAAGAAAACCTAAGTTACGTTAGAACCCTCCCATACACCTATCTCATGCATTGTCCTCAATGTATAAATTAGTGCATAGATGCATGAAAAAGAAGAAAGGTAAGAAAAATGTTACCTTGAGGTTGTGGCTCCGGTGGTGGTCTGATTGGTCTCCGAAATGCGGCCCAATCTAATTTGCGTGGAGTTCGGAGGAACCACCAGAAACCTCTCTAATATAATCCACTAAAATGATGTATATATAAATGATTGTTATTAAGAATTTTACCCTATCTAATTTCTAAATTTTCAAACTAATTTCAGAGTCATTATTATCAACACCTCTGTCCCAAAATGGAGTATAAAAAGATGGAATGATTGATCTGGAATCAGGAAGAGCATGGACTACAATCGACTCAGGAAAATGGCTGTAATCAAGTAAAGGTTCAGAAGTCAAAATTTATTCAAGAAGTAGGTCCAAATCAAAAAGTTAAAACTTAAGTCCACATTCATTTCCCAACAATGGAATGTGACTTTCTAAGATTGGTGATTCAAGTTTAAGAATGATAGGTACAGGAATCAAAACTGATTCTAAAATATTGCTCAAATCAGGTAGCAAAATAGGAGTCAATATTAATTTAAAAGTTTAAACTGGATCTCAAATTTGAGACTCAAGGTCACATTCATCATTGAGTTCAATTTCGTAAAAATGAGAACTTGCCAATTTATCAATAGGACTTTCAAAAGTATGAAATTGGTCAAGTTCAGTAAGATAAACATAAAAGATTGGTGATTTAATTTCCCAATGGACAGGCACAGGATCCAATGTGGACTCTTGAGAAGGATTAAAATCAGGTGAAGACACCGGAGTCATTATTGAATCAGAAAGTAGAATTGAATTATTAAGTTGACGTTCAGGATCATATTCATTCTCAAGTTCAATTTCAGGAAAGGGATAACTTGCCAAAATATCAATGTGGTTTTCAAAATTTTGAGTTTGGGCAAGCTCAAATGGGTGTGCTGAAATGGAATCTTATTTTCAAAATTACATGATTCTTTAGCTCTAACAAAGTGGTTAGCGATATTAGGAATGGTAAAAGGGTGAGAATGGAGAGTTTTGATCATTATGTAAGATCACCTAGAGGGGGGGTGAATAGGTGATGGCTAATCTAATGGTCACTTATGAACAAATAATGCGGAATTAAAACTAAGTTGACCAAATTAAACTTTTTTTAATTGAACACTTATGTATAACACAAGAGTGTTGCCGAATTCCCCTTGCGAGGCTTTGGACAAACTCCTCTAGATTCCCCTTGAATGGGTTGAGGTGCCGCGTTGGCTCTCTTGGTTGAATACTAGTGTTAATAACAATCCCAAGCAAGTATAGCAATTATTAGCACAAAGGTATATCATGCATATAAGAGATAAAGACTATAAAGTAATGCAAGATATAAGTGAGACAAAAAGAGTAAGAGAGCAAGAGTGAGCAATCGCAAACACAAAGGGTTTGTTTCGAGGTTCGAGCACACTTGCTCTACATCCCCGCCTTCGACACACGAAGGATTTCCACTATGCACGATCCAACCGGATCTCTCCTTGGTGCCGCAACACCTACAAGCCCTCGGACTCCCAAAGTCCCTTACACACCACAAGCCCACCGGCTCGTCGAGGCCGCACCTCGTACAACAAGTCCGCACCCGAACTCAGAACACTGCGAGCACACTTGCCCGCCTCCTCAAAGTACAAGATGAAATCTTGGTGATCTAAACACTTGATCACCTACAAAAACTCTCACTACAACACCTATAGGATGAATAGCTCAATGGATGCTCAAGTGTTTGTGTGAGAAAGCAAGGAAAGAATCTTTGGTGAAAATCTCAAGAAATCACTTTTACACTCTTATAAAATCTTCCCTTTTGATTGGAAGTATTAGCTCACTATTTTTGTGGAGAAAAACCTCTGAAATGAATATGAGAAAACAGGCTCTAAGGTCTCCAAAAATCTTGGCTCAAAACAATGACAAAACCCCCTTTTATAGAGGCCAGAAAAATCTGACCGTTAGGCTCTGTCAGAGCTGCCGGTCGACCGGTCCGGTTGACCGCCAACGGTCAAGAATCCGACCGTTGGAGCCTCCGGTCGACCGGCCCGGTCGACCGAATCTACCCGTGAGCACCGCAGTCTCCAGCGGTCGACCGTCCCGGTCGACCGGCCACTGTGCTGCCAGACGTGCACAAGTCTGTGCACGTCGGTTGACCGCGAGATCGACCGGCCATGGAGCGGTCGACCGACTCGGTCGACCGGAAAGGCCTGTCAGCCAGTTCCAGGTCTGCACAGTTACGGGATTTGAAAATAGGTCTTTTCACTCAATAAAAATCCCATAAATTCACAGTAAATCTAAAAAATAGTTTTAATCACAATAAAAACTATTTTTCTAAAAATATGTTTTTCTAAAACTTGTTTTTCCATAACTTCACAAAATACAAAAACAAGATATTTGAGTTCATTTAAAGTATAGTGTGTATGGATATGATCCACTACACAATCATAATGATATATCTATGTTTTTGTCATAAAGCATATAACTTGGTTTTGGTTAAAGATGTGTATAATAGAAATACCAAAAACCAAAGTAGATATTTTGTCACAAAGAAAAAATCTTTTTCCAAAATAAAAATTCTTTTCTAAGACATAGAAATCTTTTATGAAAGCAATCCTATCAAGAGTTCTATCAAGAGTGTGTGTGTGATATAACTTGAGCAATCCACCAACTATTCTATCCTTTACATTTTATCTAAAATAAAAATACAAATCTTATACCTAGACACAAGTCTTCAACTTCTTGAAGTCTTCCCTTGAAGGCTTCTCATCTTCTTGACTTGGTCCAAGTGCAATCCACCGAGCTCATCTCTAGATGTGGTCTTGATGCATAGGCTCGTGAATCAACCGGTGCTAGCTTCCAACTTGACTTTAAATCCTTTGTTGAAGCTCCACACCTACTAAGATCTTGATAATGAATCTGTCACTAATTAAACACAAGATCATTAGTAATCATAACTTCATGAGTTGATCATCATCAAAACTAGAGTGATGGGCCTTTGGGCCAACACATTATATCTATGTCATGATTATGAGTGATTTGAGCCTGAGTCATAGCTTCAAACAGCTTTTCACAGTCGACTGGTTCATTGTTTTGTTGCAACTGGACTTGAAAAGATGAAGTTATATTTTGGAATTTGTGGTGAAATCGTGAGTCCATCAGATTTTGTGATTGTTGCTTGGACTCACGCATACTCATTTCCAAGATTGTTGGTTTTCTATTTTGACTTGTGGAAATGAGTATGGATCTTGGAAATATTGTGGAATTAGGGAGGCCTGAAATTTTCGTTCGGCCTCCTGCATGGCTTCTATATTCTTTTCTAGCTCAGATTTTTTCAATGGGTTGGTCTAAAAAAGGAGTATAGGAAGAAAAATAGAGGAATGAATATTGTAAAAATTGTGGACAAGGTGGATAAGGAGGACAAGTTGTTGAAAATTAGACTCGGGGGAGGTGAATCCCCATTGACTCTGTGAAGAGTTTAAATTTTTTTGGAAATTATGGTCATATGATTGGGGGCATGGGTTATATTGATTTGAATAAATCCACCCGGTGTATCTGGTTGGTTCATATTATAAAAATTCTGATTGGAATTATCCAAGTCAAATAGGGTAAATTATGGATTACCATTAAAATTGGAAAAATTATTGTTATAAGCCATATCACACAAGAAATCTCAAACACAAATAAAGAAAAACAAACAAATAAGCAAACAAATAAAAAGAAAAAAAATCTAACCTAAGTTAGGGTAGACCTTAGACCTAGATGACTCCTGACTGGTTAGACTGTCCACGGGGGGTATATTGTTGAATCTTACAACAAGTTAATCGGCCAGGTAGGGGCAAGATCAGTGGGAGATATCCGTGCTTAAGCAACGGGCCTAATTATGCCAAACCACCAACCTTCGGGGTTTCGCCCCTCAATCCCCAACCTTATACACCTATTTAGCAAGAGTCAAATTCAAATCAACTTTCCCCTTAGGTCAATCTCCTGTATGAGTCCGAGATGTCCCTAGGGCGAATGTCTACTCAATTTTAGTTAGGCGTGGGTTAGTGAGTGAGGAGATTGTTTGTAGGTTAAGGGAGGGGAATGACTTCCCCACCTTATCTTGTTTATAGGAGAAGCCCTTAAGATTGATTGTGCAAAGTGTGCAAGATATAGAAAAGTAACATTCATAAGCAAATATCACCTAAGAATATTTCCTAAATTATATGCTATGCATACGTACCTTTCGCTCCAACACTCTTCAACAGTAATATAAAATGTAAACGAATTAGATACGCGCCTAAATGCAAATTCTAAACCATATTTAGCATTTAGCAGACATTATTTTACTGTTGAGGTTAGAAAATATTTACAGTGATACAAATAAAGAAATAAATAGCTACAGAATTTTAGCTTTGCAATTCAGCCAACCTGCAAAAATACAGGTTAGTAGTTCACTCAGATTGCCACTGGAATATAGTGACTCTGAGGTCTTCGGAGCTCTGATTTCTAGAGCAGAGTCCAGGCCCACTTATATGTCCATTGCAGTATAAATTTCATTGTTAAACATGTACACTAAGAAAAAAAAAGAAAGTTAACTAAAAATATAAATATAAGAAGAGAATAACTTACCACCCTTCCCTGGCAACGGCGCCAAAATTTGGTTGAGATTTTATCCGCACACAAGAATACAGAATTTTAGAATTTTAAGAATAGAATGTGCAAGTTCTCAATGCTACCGCTATAGCAAGTGGCTATGCGGGTCGTGATCCACAAGGAGGGACTAGCGATGAAAGCTTTTTAGGAAGTTCTTTTTTAAGTTACAAACAATGGTTAAAGATATTCTTTTTATTCTTAAAAAGAAAGTGAAAAATAAGTTACAGTTAAGTTAAAAATAAAGTGGTCAATTAAGAAGGTGGAGAAAATAGAAAATAGATATATATAAAGAAATTGAAAAGAGTGATAAAAGAGTTGGGAGATTGTAGTATTGATGATCCAAACTAAAATTAAAAGAAAAGAAAGTTAAAACCTAAAAAACTTACTTACGTCTTCGGCGCCTGCTTACCTTTGACCTGTATCGATGATATTTGTTTGAAGGAGAACAAAGTATGACGGGTAGGATTTTCTCCATTCCCAATTTACACTATGAAATGAAGGCGCAAGCTACACTATCATAGAAATGGCTATCCATCACCATAATCCATCAACGACACTTGTAAGGGCAAGGAAGCTTCGAGGCTGTCGAAGTCATTTGGATTCACAAACACAAAAGAGAGAAGCAAACAAAAATAAGAATAGAAAAGAAAAAAAAACTTCGATTCGATTCAAATAACAATGAAAGAAAAGATTACTTACACTGATGTTAGCCTCAGTACAAGCTTATCGTTCCTTCATAAAAATTTCCTCTCCTCTCAGTTACATAAAGAAATAAAATTACATAAAAGAAAACTAAAAACCTAAGTTACAAACTACAGAATAGCCTAACTTCTACTCTTTACTTGATCATTTCTTGTGCTATCCGAAAAACCTAGTATTTATAGGCAAAACTAAACGGGGAGGAGCGTACGAAGATAGGGGGAGCAAGCGCTCCCCCAATAGAGTCAAAATTACCATGAAACATGGCCAAAGCCGCATTTCTGCAACCTGGGTGTGACCAAGTTGCCACACCCAGGGAGTACAACTCCTGGTTTTGATGATTTCCCTTTATCTGGTTTGAATTTCCCGTTTCAGCTCTTGAATTTGACGAAATAGCCTTTGATCTTTGGGTTTAACCAATTAATTTGTAGAGATTTCTTCCAACTTGTTTTTAATCGATCCGATTTGTCCTGATCTGTCCTGATTTTCTGATTTCGAATTAATTCTGAATTAAATCAGAATTTGATGGGCTTTGGGATCGTTTATCTTTCCTTTCTTTTAGCAATGGGCCTGTATATAAATTATACAATAATTAGGATTAAAGCAGAGTTTACTATATAATAAGTATAAGAATGTGACAATGAATATGCAATATCAGCGACCGATCAGCAAACTAATAGGAACCACACACTCATCATATTTCACACTCTCATAATCATGCTCACACACAAGCACGCATGCACATGCTCATCATGCCACTCATGCACGTGCTCATCATGCCCACACACATCATGCTTTTTATATGCCAAGGTGTATACATGAACCTATTGTGGCCGCTAAGTTTTATTATGATAAATTGAATGCATCTAATAGTCATGTTTAGGTTCGAAAAACTATTATTCTAGGACCCAAGAAAGTTTGGGTACCAAATTTAGCTTCTACTTTACATAATATAGGTACTCACCAAGGCTCCAAGATGTAGGGAGTGACACCTTGATAGTGGTTGCTCAAGGCACATGACTTGGGGTATCAACAACTTTGCAGCCCTATCAACGTATCATGAAGGTAGCATCCTCACCTTTGGGGATGATTCAAAGGGTAAAATAATTTGTAAAGATAATATCAAGATTAGCTCATCTCTTTTGATTGAAGATATTGTTTTGGTAAATGGACTTAAACATAATCTATTAAGTATTAGTCAATTATGTGACAAAGGCTTAAGGGTTATTTTTGATGACTCTACTTGTGATGTTTTAGACAAGAAATTTAATACTTGTGCTCTTTTTAGTTTTTATGAAAACAATATTTATATGATTGACATGCTAAATTTAAAATGCAATGCCACTTGTTTGAATGCTTTTAATGAAGATTTTTGGTTATGCCATAAGAGACTAGGTCATATTTCATTTAACCATCAATCCCAAAGCAATTCTAAGGAATCGGTAAAACGTATTCCTAGTTTGAAATTTGAAAAGGATTATATTTGTGATGTGTGTCAACTTAGGAAATAAACCAAGTCCTCTTTCAAATCAATCAAGGATATCATGACATCTTGACCTCTAGAATTGATATATATGGATTTGTTTGGTCAAATTAAAACGAAAAGTCTTACTGGTAACCGTTTTGTTTTTATTTTAGTTGATGATTTCTCAAAATTTACATGGGTTTCTTTTTAAAACATAAAGATGAAGCTTTTTCGCATTTTCATTTTTTAGAAAAAGGGTTGAAAAAGAAAAAGATTTTTTAATTTTGCACATACGGGGTGATAGAGGTGGTGAGTTCATCAACCATTCCTTTATTACTTATTGTGAGGAAAATAAAATTAAATATGAATTATCTTGTCCTAGGGCTCTACAACAAAATGGAGTCATTGAAAAGAAGAATCGTACTCTTCAAGAAATACTTAGGATAATAATTAGTGAATATGAACTCCCTCAATATCTATGGGCCGAGGCCTTAAACAGTTCATGTTACATTGGGAATTGAATTTTTTTTGTAAAAAATCAAATAAACTCTCTTTGAGATTTACTATTTGAGAAAACCAAATATTTCCTATTTCAAAGTTTTTGGTTGCAATATTTTGTTTGAACAACAAAGGTAACTTAGGCAAATTTAATTCAAAATCTTTTGAAGCTATCTTTGTTGGTTATTCAAACACTCATAAAGCTTATAGGGTGTATTATAAGTCAACTTTGACTATTGAAGAGTTTATGCATGTTAAGTTTGAGGAGTCTAACTCTCTTGTGAAGAATATTATGAAGATTAATTCTTTAGGTGATAACTTTAAAATATTTTCATGAAAGACTTATCGGCTCAAGAGAAGGACGACAAGGAAAAGGATAACACTAATTGTAAAAATCATAACATTGAAGTGGAGACAACTCAACCACTGCCCAAGATTGAGATATGCTACAAATTATTCCAAATACCTCATCATAGGTGATGTATCAAAAGGGTTAACTACTCGCTCAAAACTTTATGATTTATGTGGCCATTTTGCATTCATCTCCCATATTAAGCCCAAAAATATCCTCGAAACTGTGCGTGACTCATATTGATTGCTTGTCATGCAAGAAGAGCTTAATCAATTTAAGCGCAACCAAATTTGGCATCTTGTTCTTACACCCCATAATAGACAAACTATTGGTACTATATGGATCTTTAGGAATAAGTAGGATGAGTCAGAAAATATTATTAGGAATAAAGCTAGGTTAGTGGCTCAATATTACACCCAAATCGAAGGAATCAATTTTGAGAAAACTTTTGCACCCGTAGCAAAACTTGCTTTTGTTTCATTCAAAAGCTTTAAACTTTTTCAAATGGATGTTAAAAGTGCATTTTTGAATGATTTCATTGAGGAGGTCTTGTTAAACAACCTCCCAACTTTATTGATCCTACACATCCGGATTTTATTTTTAAACCTTATAATGCTTTATATGGTTTAAAACAAGCTCCAAGAGCTTGATATGAAAGATAGAGTAATTATCTTATTTTAAATGGTTTTATTAAAGAAAAAGTTAACACTACCATATTTACAAAGTATGTAGATAATGATATCTTGATAGTGTAAATATATGCTGATGATATCATTTTTGAATCTACTAATAAAAAATTTTGTAATGATTTTAAATCATGCATGAAGAAAGAGTTTGAAATAAGTATGATGAGAGAGCTCAACTATTTTCTTGAACTCCAAAACAAATAAAGAGGTAATGGGATCTTCATCATTTAAGCCAAGTATACAAGAGAGCTTATCTAGAAATTTGGGCTTGAAAATGTGAAGATTAGCAAGACTCCCATGAATACCACAACTAAACCTAACAAGCATGAACAAGGTAAAATTGTTGACATTAAATTCTATCGTAGCGTGATTGGTAGTTTGCTTTACTTGATGACTAGTAGGTCAAATATTATGTTTAGTATGCGTCTATGTGCTAGATTTCAATCTTGTCCTAAAGAGTCTCACTTGATTGTCATAAAACACATTATTAGATATCTTAAGGGCACTATTGGAATGGGCTTGTGATATCTGAAAATTAGATAATTTTCATTGACGAGTTATTTGGATGCCGACTATGCCGGTTGTAGAGTGGAGAGGAAGAGAACTAGTGGAACTTGTCATTTTTTAGGAAATTATCTCATTTTGTGGTCTTTCAAAAAATAAAATTTTGTACCTCTCTCAACCACCGAGGCAGAGCATCTTGCAGTTGGGGCTTGTTGCGCACAAGTTCTTCGCATGAAACATACTCTCCTTAATTACGATTTGCATTTTGACCATATTAAAATATTTTGTGATAATACTAGTACCTTTCACATGATCAAGAATGAAAATCAACATAGTAAGCCCAATCATATAGAGATTAGATATCACATTCTTAGAGATCATTATGAGAAAGGAGATATTGAGATTAATTATATTTTCACCGATTTTCATTTAGTGAACATCTTTACCAAATCACTTGATTTTAATAGATTTTCTTTCATTTGTGTTGAATTGAATGTTTGCATTATGGTTTCATGATTATTGTTTATTTTTTCATTGGTATTTGTGTTTATTTCTTTTATTTTTCAAATTAATGGATTACTTTCAATTAAATTATTTTTAATCGGTTCTTTTAATTGGTTTTTGTATCCTTCTTTGATATATGACAAAAAGAGGGAGAAGACTTTATGAGTTATTTTGAATTTAAAGATTTAGAGATTTATTTAGAGATTTATGATTTAGCTATTATCTCTATTTCATGTTTGTATGCCTTGTTTTGTTTTTGAATACTTATTTTTTTGTGGTTGAAGGCATGGATGGATTTTGGTTCATTTATGCATAGTATTCCATAATTCATTTTGATACCTATATGCATATGATTTGTTTTGACATTGCTATATTATCAGCCGTGTATGATGAGACTTGAGAGAAAATTATCATTTTAGGGGAGTGTTTCAAGCTTTCCATATTTTTTTATCCTAAATAACTCATGTGTTTTGTCATCATCAAAAAAGGGGAGATTGTTGGTTTAAGGGTACACTCTCCGATTTTGTTTTGATGATTACAAACCACATGAAGTTATTCGGTACTAATCAAGTTTAAGTGTTTAAGCATTTCAGGTTCAAAGAACTTTTTGGTGTGCTCTTCCTAAAAAGAAAGTTGAGTACTTTAGTCTCAAGATCACTCAAATAAAGGATTCGAGTTTGGATGATCAAGATTTGTATTTAGAAAAGCCTTCTTGAAGATTGCTTGAAGACATATAGAATATATGTAAGAAAATAGAATGTTTTAAAGTATAGAATGTAGAATTAATGCTCAAAAAGTCACACATAATAATACAAGTTTTCACATTTAGTTTTCCCATTTTGGTATTCTACAAGGTTTGGTGTTTGATCATGTACCATATTTTTCCAAATGTATATATCCTGTCTCTATCATGTATCCCATGTCCTAAGTATTACCAAATCACTTTTCAAACCAATACAAAATATTTAAAAATAAGTTTGATTTCAAAATTTACCTGAAAATAGGTTTTTAGGCCAGGTCGGTCGACCGGTAAGCCAACAGGACCTCATAGCCAGTTTTGGTCATAGTGTGTGCATGCTGTGCATGTTTGTCTGACGGCCGACCGGTCGACCGGCAAACCTGGAGGTCGACTGGACGGTCGACCGACTGATACTTGTTTTTGTCTCAGTTAAGATCGGTCGACTGGGCAGTCAACCGAAGTCAAAAGATAGTTCAAAAATTTGAACTGTTGGTCGACCGGCCGGTCAATCGAAGTTCTGTTAGAGCATAGTAATAGCTAGTTTTTAAAATCTAAGATTTTTAACTTATTATTCAACGGATATTTTTTTCCTTTTTTGGACCTAATCTCTTTCCTAATGACCTAATAAGCTATACTAATAGTGTTTATCACTTGCCTATATATATAGTTCATTTGGAGAGGATTAGACATAAAGAAATCTTTTGATTTTGGGAAATATTTTGAAAAATTAAGTTTATTCAAAAGAGAGAGTTTTTTAGTTTTCTTGCTTCAAGTGCTTTCATTTGCCAACAAATTTTAGCAAATGTTGAAACTTAATTTTGATGATATATTTGTGAAGCCGTATCATTTGGAGCTCTATCACAAGTCTATTCAAGAGTTCTTCATGATCAAGACTTTCCAAAGAGAGTTGACAATGATGTGTATTGTAATTGTTGATAGCATGTTAAAAGCCTTGACACACACACACACACACACATCATAGTGTATTAGTCGACCTATAGCCTTTGGTAGTCGATTTATACTTGGTATAGTCGACTTACATATTTCCCTAGTCGACTAGCTTTTTGTCCTGAAAGCATACCAACTCTCTGTTTGCATTATTAATCGACTTAACAGTCTTTCTAGTCGACTAATAGATGGCCTAGTCGACTTATAATATAGTTCTGGTCGACTTGGTTCAGTTTCCAGAAACTTGTCTTTTGATTTCAAGTTTTTTGATTTCAACTTGACCTAGTCGACTTGGTCTTTTCTATAGTCGACTAACCTTGAGAAATTTGCTTACCCTAGTTGACTAACCCCATATCTCAAGTCGACTAATGGCAATTTCTGACTGTTGGACAGTTTCTATTTTCTGGTATTTCCTTCAACGTTATCCAACGTTTAAACATTCAAATTTGTCCTAATAACTACTCTAACTAACCATAGAGTTCAGCTATAAATAGGGTTGTTATCTTAGGTTTAAAATACCAATTCAAATATATAGTTTTCTGACCAAAAATCTTACCAAAATTCTGGTTCTCTGAAAACTGTTTCCACTTTCTGTTTCTTTACCAAATTCCTACTCCAAAGTGAAGATTTCTGAAAGTCAACCTATAATAGCCCTTGTCCATGATCACATACTGAATCAAGGCTTATAGGAAAGTTTGTAATCACTCAAAGAAATCATTATACAAGAGCGTCTTCTTGGTGTAGAAGAGAAGTTGTACAAGGTGTTGTGTTCTTCTTAGTTGTAAGAAGAGTTGTATACATTTGGCAAAGGAGATTTATCAAGTGGGATACAAGGTGTTGATTTTGGGTGTACAAAGTCAAAGGTTAAAGAAAAATCTCGAGCGGGTGGTTTGGGGACTGATGTAGGTCACGAGGACCGAACCAGGATAAATCTCTCGTGTTTGCGTTTGCTTAACTTTTCTGTGATTTAATTTTCTTTTATTGCAAGTTCTTTTAACTCTAATCATTCTTTGTTTAGTATATTTATTGACATTGTATTTTAGACCCACAATTGGCATCATCTCGGGACCAACAATTGGTATCAGAGCAGGTTCAACAATTGGTACAGAGCAGGTTCAACAATTGGTATCAGAGCCTTGCATACCTAGTCAATAATCTACAAGGATGGCATCGGAGTTTCCTTCGTCACAATTCAAAGAAGGACATTCTACACAACGTCCACCTCTATTTGACGGATCCAACTACAACTATTGAAAGTGTAGAATGAAGATCTACTTACAATCGCTCAACTACGAACTTTGAAACATAGTAGAAGCACCGTACACCAAACCGACAACCAACTACAACGCTTGGAGTGATGATCAAAAGAAGAATGCGAACCTTGATGCCAAAGCGATGAATGCTTTATTCTGTGCCTTAACCAAAGAAGAATTCAACCGTGTGTCAATAGCTACTTCTGCAAATCAAATATGACACACTCTTTAGGTAACACATGAAGGCACAAATAAAGTTAAGGAATTTAAAATTTCTGTTCTTATCCACAGGTTTGAACTTTTCAAAATGAAGGAGAATGAAACCATCTCAGAAATGGTTACAAGATTCACCGACATAACCAATTCCTTAGCATCCCTTGGAAAGGAATACACCCAAGTCGAAAAAGTTCGCAAGATCCTTCGAGCACTCACACCAGATTGGGAGAAGAAGACAAATGCAATAGAAGAAGCAAATGATCTCTCAACAATATCGTTAGAAAACCTTATTGGTAATCCAATAGTATATGAAGTGCAACTCGAAGAAAGAAAGAAGGATGAACAACAGTCTCTCTCAAAGAAGAAAGAACTTGCCTTCCATGCATCCTCAGACACGGACAATTTAGATGACGATGAAGAGGAGATGGCAATGCTTTCAAGAAAATTCAGAAGATTCTTGAAGCAAAGTAAATTTAAATGTTTTAATTGCAATAAAACAGGTCATATGAAGAAGGATTGCCCGTTGCTCAAAAACAAAGGTAAATTCAAGGGCAAAAAGTTCAGAAAGAAGAAAGACTACCAAGCATCATGGGAGAACAGTGATTCCTCTTCCTCTGATGAAGAAGAAACCACTGAACATGCCAACATATGTTACATGGCGCTAGAAGAAGATGAGGTACAATATACTGAACTTTTAGATGCATTTCATGAATTATTCAATAATCTAAAGAATGAAAAAATGAAGAATAAAGTTTTATTAAAGGAAAATGAAAAACTTTTCAAAGAAAATTCATATTATGTCTCTCAAGTTTCTTCTATAAATTCTCAAAAAGATGACTTTGAAAAAGTGATATCATCATTGAAAAAGGATAATGAGAATTTTATAAAAGAAAATATTTTGCTTAAAAAGGAAACTGTGTCTTTAAATGAAAGAATTTCTGTGTTAGATAAAGACATGTCAGTTTTCAAAATGAAATATGAATAGATTTTGAAAAATGTGACTAAGTTTAACAAGGAAAAGAAAAGTTGAATGATTTGTTATCATATCAAAAGATGTCACATAATCATTATGGTCTAGGATTTTTTGAAAAATCTTCATATGTTAGTAATCCATATAATTCTTTTGTGAAAATAAGTCTGATATTATTTCAAAAAGAATTAAGAATAAGTTCATATGGATTCCTAAAAACTTAAGCATTATTGACAAAAAAACTTATATTGCATCATACATACATGATATATGTAACTCATGCAATTATGTGTATACTAACAGATGGAAACCAAATTCAAATTGGGTTTGGTCTCCTAAAGGTTAATGTTTTACTTTTATGATTGGTACCATCTAATGTTTATCTTTCAGGTACCACATAAGAAGTTCGATAAGGACATTACTTCAAATATTCATCATATATATATATATATATATATATATATATATATATATATATATATATATATATATATTATATATATATATATATATGTTATGATATATTTGTTGCAGGGGGAGAACAAAAGTGTTTCTATATCTGTTATAACCCATTTTCTACAGGGGGAGAACATATAACTTATTTTCTGCAGGGGGAGCATTTGTGCACACAAAGTGTCATCATCAAAAAGGGGGAGAATGTTGGAACTTAATTTGATGATACATTTGTGAAGCCATATCATTTGGAGCTCTATCACAAGTCTATTCAAGAGTGAAAATACCTAGAGGGGGGGTGAATAGGTGTTAGTGCTAATCTATAAACTAAATGCGCTGAATGCGGAAGTTTAAAAATAATTTGCAACACACTTATAACAACACACAAGTGTAGCCGAATTCCCCGTGAAGGGATCTGGACTAACTCCTCTTGATTCCCCTAGATATGGGTTGAGGTGCTATATGAAGCTCTTGTGGTTAAGTACAAGTGAGGCACACACAACAATCCAAGCATATAATATGAATAGGCAATATGAATATATGCAAGGCACAACACAAGCAAATATGATATGAATGAATGTATGATGCTTTGCACAAATAAAAGAGAGAGAGTTTAGAGACAAGTGGATCAAACGCAAACACAAGGATATGTTTCGAGGCTCGAGCCCCTAGCTCTACGTCCCCGCCTTCACCGAGAAGGATTTCTAATCCACTAAAGGAGTACTGAACTCCTCTCTCAACCTTACAATGCCACCGAGGCAATACAACCACAATCCACCTCTACCGAAGAGGAATAAGGCCCGTAGCCAATACAAACACAATCACCTCTACCGAAGAGGGATCCAAACACCACTCCGATCAACCTCTACCAAAGAGGGATACATAAATAAAGCAGGGTTTACAACTTAGAGGTTTCCACAACCTCAAACAATCTCTTTTTTCACTAAACAAGATCCTAATAGAATAGGATAGATGATAAGCTCAAGTGTGGAAAACTAGGAGTTTGGAAAACAAAAAACTCAAAGAAAACACTTGGGTAAACTCTTTGTAAATGATAGAATTGAAGAACAAAACAAATCTCCCAAATTTCTATTTTCTTTGATTTTCCCAAACCCTAAAACACAAAAACCAATTTGGAAGTTTAAAGCCCAAAAATACTTTTGAAAACTTGTTTTAAACACTGGAGAAACTCTGAAATTTTTCTTGTCAAAAGTCTTATCAAAACCCCAAAGAGATGGGGTATTTATAGCCCAAATAGAAAACTAGCCGTTAGGCTGATCTGGCAGCCTGACAGGCTTCCGGTCGACCGGCCCGGTCGACCGCCAACGGTCTAAAATATGACCGTTGGGCAAACCCGGTCGACCGCCCGGTCGACCGAAAAGAACAGAGAGCACTGCTCTCAGTTACGGTCGACCGCCCGGTCGACCGGCCCACTGGGCTGCCAGACGTGCACAGCTCTGTGCACGTCGGTCGACCGCACGGTCGACCGGCCCTTGGTGCGGTCGACCGAGCGGTCGACCGACCTGGCCTGTCAGCCAGTTCTGGGTCAGAAACCTGGGTATTGATAAAAATTCTTTTAAGTCTTGAAAAAATACCCAAAAATAGTTTTATCATTTTGCATTGATACATAAACATGTGATAAAAATTTCAACTCAAATATCAAGCAATTTGAACTATTTTTGTGTTTTAACATTTTTACCAAAAACCAAAACTTGTATTTTATCAAACTTGACTTTTTCAATACATGAATAGGAAAGTCAAAATAAGTTTGTTTAAAAGTTTAAGCATGCATGTATAGAAAGCAAACATCTACTATACATATAAACTAATTAAACTTGTTTTGATCAACTATTCATGAAAACCAAATCCAAACATAAAACATGTGTGTGTTGTGCACTTGAGCATATCAACTATACTAAGCTTTACAAGTGGATCTAAAACTCAATCTAAACTAGGATACCTAAGTCTTCTTGACGATCTTCCATCTTCAAGTCGACTCGATCCTAAACGTGATCCACCGAGTGCAAAGGTATGATCTTGATGCTCGGGCACTGGAATCACCATGTGAAAGCTTCCAAACTCCTCTTTTTGAAGCAATCACCAACTAATATCTTGCTTAATGATCTGTAACTAAAATCACAAGATTATTAGTAAACATAACTGCATAAGTTAATCATCATCAAAACTAGAGTGGAAGGCCTCTGGGCCAACAATCTCCCCCTTTTTGATGATGACAAAACTCATGGAGTTATATATGCATGGATTAAAGTTAAGCTTCAAAGAAGCTCCCCCTTAACTCATGCATAAACAAATAAACAATAAATATATAATGAATATTATGAAACATGCATAGATATGCATAAACAATAAAAAGCTCTAGATACCAATGAAATGTTCAAAAACAAAACATGCTCTAGATACCAATTAAAATTAAACTAAATTAAACTTAATTTATGCAAAACATACATATTCATATATAAAACTTTAAAATATGTTCCAATCATGCATATTAAAAACATCTTCTCTATTGGAGAAAGATTTTGAGTTTTAATTGAGTTTTATATAATGCATGTTAAACTCTCAAATAATTCTCCCCCTTTTTGTCAATCATTAATAAAAGGGTAAAAACAAAATCAAATCAATAAATTTTTCTCCCCCTTTTTGTCTAAAACAATGAATCAATAAAGAGGGTAACAATCAATTAGGATATCAATAGAAAATATGTCAAAGTAGCATCTTGATACCAATTGAAAGTAAAACAAAGATCAATAAATGTTATATGCTATATACATTCATGAAGAGGAAGACGCTAAGTTAACTTCCCTACACACATGCATTACATGAAGAAGGGATGACAAGCCCTAACTCACATAACACATGATATGTAATGCATAAGAGGAGATGTGAAGCTCCCCCTACACACGTGTACCACATAAAGAAGAGATGTCAAGCTCCTCAATATAAGATACACTCAACATGAATCTATATGTAGAAGAGATGTTAAGCTCTCCTTGCATATAGGCAATACAAATCAAAACTTTTGAATATTTTTCTTTAAACAAAATTTTGAGATTTCAATTTAAAATTTTCAAATAAACATCTTGATATCAATTGAAATTATTATTCTTTTAAGTATATGATATCAAATGAAATGACTATTTTCTATCATAAAGTAAGGGAGTGGAAATACAAATACCAATTGAAATATGAAAATTGAATTTTCTCCCCCTTTATGAAATACCAACAAAAACTATGCGTAGGCTTGAAATAAAGATACCAATTGAAAATTAAATCAATTGAAACAAAGTTGAAGCTCAAGCTCTAGCATAAACAAATATATATGTATGAAAAGATTAGATACCAATCGAAATTGATACTATTTGAAATGAAGGCATACATACATAAACACATATGAGTATACAAAAAGATCAAAATTGATACCAATTGAAAGAATTCAATGATACCAATTGAAACAACAATCATAGCAAGTGTATACTTCATATCACAATGAAGAATACGAACTAGTTAAAATGAAAAGTTTTGTTAACTAGTACGAAATCCTTCAAGTAAGGAATAAAACAAAAAAAATTTTCATAAAAACATGAAATTCACAAAATAGCTAACACTCATAATCAATGAAGCATAAATATGACTCATGAAAATAAAACATGAGTAAACACTAAATGTGAGTGTACAAATAAGATGTGAAAATCACATAATCATGCAAATATTCAATTAAGCTCAATATTCCTTGAAACATGAAAACATGAAAACATGAAAATCATTAAAACTTATTTAATCTTTAAGGCATATGTATGTCTTATACAAACTAAGGTATACATACATATCCAAACACAACGAGTCCACAAAGATATATGCATGAAGGCACGTGGCTCAAAAGGATGTATATGTATAACAATAATTTGGATAAAATGAACATATACATGAAGTTAAACATGAACACAAAAACATGAAACATGAATAACTAAATTTTCATTAAAACAAATTTCATTTCAAGGTATATGTATGATTTGTCAACACAAGAAGTATACATACATATCCCTAAACACAATTGAGTCCATAAATAAAGATTTGCATGAAAAGCAAATGACTCAAGGGGTATACATGTATATCTTAAAGTTTGGCAAAATAAACATATACATAAAATGAAAACACATAAACATAAAATAAATCCAAAAATAAGAATACAAGTTTAAAATGCATGAATCATCAAAACTAGACTATACTAGCACATCTAATGGGAACAAATAAGCATTAAAGCACAAACATATATAGATTTATTTGTGGCCCACTATATGCACAAGTATATACCTAGTTTTAGTGAAAACTAACATCAAAACATGTAATCAAATCATGAAGCCTGAAAACAAGATAAAGATCAACATGATAAACATGATTATTATGAAAATCCACATGTTATTAAACCTAAGATAAACATGATAGCTAAACAAATGGTGAGAACACAAAATAATAATCCATATTAAACATGGGTGTCTCAAAGGCTATACATGCATGTCAAGGATCTAATAATCATGGCATTTACACAATAATCTACAAACATCAAAACATGCTATAAAATAAATGATATGAAAGCATGTAAATAAACAGGAGTTAGGAATTGTTACCAAAACCTAGAAGGCAACTTTCCTTGTCTCCAAAAACATGGTGGTGCTCTCCACCGAACTTCCCTTGAAAGTAATGCATCCAAAATGATTTTCATGAAGCTCGGAACGCATCCACTCCAAGGTACGTCTACTCTCACGTCATGTGAGAGCCCACACCTACATCATAAACAAGAGGGGTGGTCTTTGGTACCCACATTCTATTGGGTCCATTGGGGTTAGTACCTTCCCTAAACCAAACAAATTTATTTGCTAAATTTGAAACATGTATTCTATCATAACAAAATTTAGCAAGGTGGCCCTTACGTCCACAATGTGTACAAGTGTACACATGAGCATACATGTGATGGGTGTGTCCGTGAGGAGCACGTGTATGCCGTGTAGGGTGTGCATGAAAAGATGGGACTTGTTTCTTTCGAAACAAAGTTTCCAACGTGTATAGCCCACTACACATTGGCTCAAAGTGGAGCCCAAACAATCTACACTCTTCTTAAGTAAGGATATATCTTTTTCAATTAAAGAAGAAGTGGAACATGCAAGGGGTGAAGTGTGAGATACTATCCTAGCATGGCAAACATGTGCATCAATATTATTTTGTAAAACAACATTTTTCTTTAAACACACATCTAAATCATTTTTCAAAGATTTATTTTTCCTTAAACAAATTTCTAATTCTTTTGAGATAAAATCAATTTCATTTTTCAAAATATTGTTATCTCTTAAAATAGAATCTACTTTTGAAGATAAAACATCATTATTTTTCAAAATTGATTCACAATCATTTTTAGATTTTAAAATTTATTTTCTTTTAATGCAAGATCAAGTTGAGATCTCAATGAATCCCTATCATTAGAAATCTCCTCCTTTTCTTGCAAAACCATGTTAAGCTTAGAAGACAAATTCTCTTTTTCTTTATTTAAAACACAAGTCTTCTTTTTCAAAATGTTATATTTTTCAAACAATTTTTCACAAACAATGGATAGTTCTTCATTTAAAGCATGGGCATCAACATAATTATTAGAAGAACTAGCATCATCATTATCTAGTTGAGTTTTCGATTGTACCTCAAGGGAGTCATTCCCTTGGATCAATAAGCATTGTGACTCAGATTCTCCACTAGACTCCTCCTCTTGTTGGATTGGCAATTGAAGCTTGGAGGTGGTGGTGGTTGTCAAAATATTCCACACTGCAAAGGCGGAATCAATGTTAGAAACATGCATAAGATATTCTTTAGGTAGCGTACTTCTAATAGCCTCAAGGGCTTGTGCATTGGCCCCTATATGCTTACTATCACTAAGGTAGGATTCCTTGGTAATGGCAAGGTGAACCTTATAACCTAGGGTTTGTAGGTAAATGGCCATCCTAGTCTTCCAAACAACAATGTTGGAAGGGTCAAAACTAGGTGGGGTCATGAAGTCCATGGTATAAACTATCTGTGTGCAAACAAGCAAATGCAAACAAGATTAGCAAACAAGGATCTCACTCCTAGGATGTTAAGCCTAAGTATCAGGAGCGTAGGCTCTGATACCAATTGAAAACACCTAGAGGGGGGTGAATAGGTGTTAGTGCTAATCTATAAACTAAATGCGCTAAATGCGGAAGCTTAAAAACAATTTGCAACGCACTTAGTACAACACACAAGTGTAACCGAATTCCCCGTGAAGGGCTCTGGACTAACTCCTCTTGATTCCCTAGATATGGGTTGAGGTGCTATATGAAGCTTTTGTGGTTAAGTACAAGTAAGGCACACACAACAATCCAAGCATATAATATGAATAGGCAATATGAATATATGCAAGGCACAACACAAGCAAATATGATATGAATGAATGTATGATGCTTTGCACAAATAAAAGAGAGAGAGTTTAGAGACAAGTGGATCAAACGCAAACACAATGATATGTTTCGAGGTTCGAGCCCCTAGCTCTACGTCCCCGCCTTCACCGAGAAGGATTTCTAATCCACTAAAGGAGTACCGAACTCCTCTCTCAACCTTACAATGCCACCAAGGCAATACAACCACAATCCACCTCTACCGAAGAGGGATAAGGCCCGTAGCCAATACAAACACAATCACCTCTACCGAAGATGGATCCAAACACCACTCCGATCAACCTCTACCAAAGAGGGATACACAAATAAAGGAGGTTTTACAACTTAGAGGTTTCCACAACCTCAAACAATCTCTTTTTCCACTAAACAAGATCCTAATAGAATAGGATAGATGATAAGCTCAAGTGTGAAAAATTAGGTGTTTGGAAAACAAAAAACTCAAAGAAAACATTTGGGAAAACTCTTTGTAAATGATCGAATTGAAGAACAAAATAAATCTCCCAAATTTCTATTTTCTTCGATTTTCCCAAACCCTAAAACACAAAAACCAATTTGGAAGTTTAGAGCCCAAAAACACTTTTGAAAACTTGTTTTAAACACTGGAGAAACTCTGGAATTTTTCTTGTCAAAAGTCTTATCAAAACCCCCAAAGAGATGGGGTATTTATAGCCCAAACAGAAAACTAGCCGTTAGGCTGATCTGGCAGCCTGACAGGCTTCCGGTCGACCGGCCCGGTCGATCGCCAATGGTCTAAAATATGACCGTTGGGCAAACCCAGTCGACCGCCCGGTCGACCGAAAAGAACAGAGAGCACTGCTCTCAGTTACGGTCGACCGCCCGGTAGACCGGCCCACTGGGCTGCCAGACGTGCACAGCTCTGTGCACGTCGGTCGACCGCACGGTCGACCGGCCCTTGGTGCGGTCGACCGAGTGGTCGACCGACCTGGCCTGTCAGCCAGTTCTGGGTCAGAAACCTGGGTCAGAAAAACATGTTAAAATATTGATAAAAATTCTTTTAAGTCTTGAAAAAAATACCCAAAAATAGTTTTATCATTTTGCATTGATACATAAACATGTGATAAAAATTTCAACTCAAATATCAAGCAATTTGAACTATTTTTGTGTTTTAACATTTTTACCAAAAATCAAAACTTATATTTTATCAAACTTGACCTTTTCAATACATGAATAGGAAAGTCAAAATAAGTTTGTTTAAAAGTTTAAGCATGCATGTATATAAAGAAAACATCTACTATACATATAAACCAATTAAACTTGTTTTGATCAACTATTCAAGAAAACCAAATTCAAACATAAAACATGTGTGTGTTGTGCACTTGAGCATATCAACTATACTAAGCTTTACAAGTGGATCTGAAACTCAATCTAAACTAGGATACCTAAGTCTTCTTGACGATCTTCCATCTTCAAGTCGACTCGATCCCAAACGTGATCCACCGAGTGCAAAGGTATGATCTTGATGCTCGGGCACTGGAATCACCATGTGAAAGCTTCCAAACTCCTCTTTTTGAAGCAATCACCAACTAATATCTTGCTTAATGATCTGTAACTAAAATCACAAGATTATTAGTAAATATAACTACATGAGTTAATCATCATCAAAACTAGAGTGGAAGGCCTTTGGGCCAACAAAGAGTTCTTCATGATCAAGACTTCCCAAAGAGAGTTGATAATGATGTGTATTGTAATTGTTGATAGCATGATAAAACCCTTGACACACACACACACACACACACATCATAGTGTATTAGTCGACCTATAGCCTTTGGTAGTCGACTTATACTTGGTATAGTCGACTTACATATTTCCCTCGTTGACTAGCTTTTTGTCCTGAAAGCATACCAACTCTCTGTTTGCATTATTAGTCGACTTAACAGTCTTTCTAGTCGACTAATAGATGGCCTAGTCGACTTATAATATAGTTGTGGTCGACTTGGTTCAGTTTTCAGAAACTTGTCTTTTGATTTCAACTTGACCTAGTCGACATGGTCTTTTCTATAGTCGACTAACCTTGAGAAATTTGCCTACCCTAGTCGACTAACCTCATATCTCAAGTCGACTAATGGTAGTTTCTGACTGTTGGACAGTTTCTGTTTTCTGGTATTTCCTTCAACGTTATCCAACGTTTAAACATTAAAATTTGTCCTAATAACTGCCCTAACTTACCATAGAGTTCAGCTATAAATAGGGTTATTATCTTAGATTTAAAATACCAATTCAAATATATAGTTTTCTGACCAAAAATCTTGCCAAAATTCTAGTTCTCTGAAAACTGTTTCCACTTTCTGTTTCTTCACCAAATTCCTACTCCAAAGTGAAGATTTCTGAAAGTCAACCTATAATAGCCCTTGTCCATGATCACATACTGAATCAAGGCTTATAGGAAAGTTTGTAATCACTCAAAGGAATCATTGTACAAGAGCGTCTTCTTGGTGTAGAAGAGAAGTTGTAAAAGGTATTGTGATCTTCTTAGTTGTAAGAAGAGTTGTATACATTTGGCAAAGGGAATTTGTCAAGTGGGATACAAGGTGTTGATTTTGGGTATACAAAGTCAGAGGTTAAAGGAAAATCTCAAGCGGGTGGCTTGGGGACTGGATGTAGGTCACGAGGACCGAACCAGGATAAATCATTCGTGTTTGCGTTTTCTTAACTTTTCTGTGATTTAATTTTCTTTTATTGCAAGTTCTTTTAACTCTAATCATTCTTTATTTAGTATATGTCTTGACATTGTATTTTAGATCCACAATTGGCATCATCTCGGGACCAACAATTTTCAGCTCTTAAATTCAGTCATTTCAACTGAATTTTCTCTCTTACAAGCTTCTTGAGCCTCACTTCTCATCATATACTAAAGGAAGTTGTAGAAGAAAATGTTTGTGATCTTTGCGGTCAGCAAGAGCTTGTAAGCCTCATTGGCTTTGTGCTACCTCTTTTGTAAAGGATTGAGATTTGGAGTTATACACTTCAGTCTTATATAGACCATTATAGTTCCTTTATGGAAGCTCCTTTGTGAAAAGATCCTTTATAGATAGTGAAAATCAGGGACATAGAGTTTTGTGTTTGAACCTTAAAACAAATCTCTTGTGTTTGCGATTGCTTTCTCTCTTGCTCTACTCTACTTTCTATTTCTTACACTTGTATTTACTTTCATTTGCACTTACTATTCATTGTTAATATCATCTTTACTTATTGGTTTTCGCTCTCTCAATCAAGAAGGCAATTGAGCACCTCAACTTATCGTCTAGAGGAATATAGATGAGAAGTTCTATAGCCCTTCATAGGAAATTCGGCTTCACTTATTGATTTGAGTTAAACGTTTGTATCATTTATTTTATAATTGTTGCATTTTCGTATTATTGGCCATTAGATTAGCATTATACCTATTCACCCCACTCTAGGTGTACTTTCACTTTCAAGAAAGAGGACCTAGTACATCTCATAAGAGAGTATGTAGATGCCTTCTCCGGGAACTATGATGACATGACTGGGCTCGATCCCAAATAGCGATGCATTGCCTCAACATCAATCTGGATGCAAGGCCAGTCAAGCAGCAACAACGACAGTTCCGTCAAGAGATTATGAAAGCAATCAAATTAGAATTAGAAAACTTATAGACTCTAGTTTTGTCAGGGAGGAGCAACATCCTGATTGGGATGCCAACATCATTTCCATCACCAAGAAGCATGAGAAGTGGATTGACTTCCGCGATCTAAATGCTGCTTGTCCTAAAGATGAGTTTCCTCTTCCAATCATGGACGTCATGATCAATAACACATACGGATTTATGAGAATGTCATTCACAAACGGCTTCTTAAGATATAATCAAA
This sequence comes from Agave tequilana, assembly GCA_038442645.1. Taxonomy (NCBI): domain Eukaryota; kingdom Viridiplantae; phylum Streptophyta; class Magnoliopsida; order Asparagales; family Asparagaceae; genus Agave; species Agave tequilana. The sequence continues at coordinate 73,902 of JAVJIF010017161.1, read as the reverse complement.
TCAAGATGTGTCCAGAAGACGAGAGGCATCATCCTTTAGAACACCACTGGGACTCTACTGTTACATAGTGATACCTTTCGGTCTAAAGAATGTGGGCACAACATATCAACATACCATGAACACAATCTTTCAAGCAATCATATCACATATCTGAAGAAATTGTTTGATATCATGCGGGCTTACCATTTGAAGATGAACCTAACCAAGTCCTTCTTGAGGGTGGCAAGTGGTAAATTCCTCAAATTCATTGAAACATCTAAGGAAATTCACCTCGACCCTGAGAAAGTCCGCGGTAGGAGATGCAACCTCCGAGGATTATAAGGATAACTGGCTTATATCTGAAGCTTCATATTAAATCTCTCAGGACGTTGCCAACCTTTCACCAAGCTGATGAAGAAGGGAGTCTCATTTATTTAGGACAATGTTTGCCAACAAGCATTCGAGAAAATCAAGCAATACCTTATGCATCCACCTGTCTTGGTAGCTCCAGCATCAGGAAAACCTTTTCTGTTTATGTTCGAGCTATGGATTATTCATTGGGAGCTTTACTAGCCCAGAAGAATGATCAGGGGATATGAGCAAGCAATCTACTACCTAAGAAAGATCATGATCGGAGCTGAGCATCACTACAATCCAATCGAAAAGGAGTGTCTAGCTTTGGTCTTCGCTGTCAAGAAAATGTGATATTATCTTGTGGGCCAGACCATTCACGCCATCTCGAAAGTCAATCCATTGAGATTGCTTATGACAAAACCATTATCGCTAAATGATCAATTGGCGAATGGGCTATATTGCTCTCGCAATACGAGATACAATTTCTACCACAGAAAGCTGCAAAAGGTCAAGTGGTGATAGATTTCTTGGCTGAACATCTACATCCAAGAGCAATTAGACTTTACAAAGATCTCCCAGACTAGATCGTTGAAGTTTGCATGACCCAAACATCATTCGAAGAACAAGTCTGACAACTATTCGTCAATGATGCTAGTGTTTTAAATATCAGATATCAGCGATATACTACTTGGCAAAATTATATACCGGATACCGGGTGATATATCATGATGTGGTACTAAATACTGGTTGATATATCAATAGTCAATACATATAAGACATTAATAAAAGAAATAAGTTATTATCTAAATATCATATAAAAACATCATTGAAATATCACAATGAACATAGAATAAAATAAAATGATCTCTCAAGTAAAAAATAATAATTATTCAAATATAACTTTATCGGCTGATATATCAGATATTTCATCTCGGATATCAGCTGATATATCAGCCACATGGTAATATATCGCCCCATATCGGTCCAAAGTGATATCCGGTAAATTTTTGCACTTACTGTATCATTTTGGATAAAATACCGGTATATCAGCTGATATATTGGTATATCGACCGATATATAAAACAATGGATGACGCATCAAGAACGGGTTCAGAGGAAACATTGTAGCAGGAGTGGGGGTAGTGCTAGTATCACCATAAAACTACATTATGCCTCACACATTTTTCTTAACTGAGTCATTTTCCAACAATGTCGCGGAATAAAATGCTCTATTAATTAGAATGTAACTTGCACAAGAGATTGGCGTCAAGCAGCTCGAGGCGTATGGTGATTCCAAACTGATTATCAACCAGGTTCGTGAGGAGTATAAAGTTTGACATGAGGACTTGGTGCCCTATCACAACGCAACCATCAACATGACAGAGAAGTTCAAAAGCTTCCACATCAACCATGTACTACACCAGTAGAATGCACATGTAGATGCATTGTCATCTCTATAACTACGATTTGTATTGTTTGAATTTCTCCCTTGAAGATAATCAAACTCCAGAGCGAGGCGTTCAAGGCAAAGAGGTTCTTGAGAGCTCAACAGATCCGAAACTTAGGGATTGACGATTTTCATTCATCGACTATGTCTTACATGACATATTACACAATGATTAAAAGGAGACAGCTGCCATCAAAAGAAAAACTCCTCGATTCTATGACAATGCAATCATGCAAACATTATATCGCAGATTGTATGAAAAATCTTAATTCGCTGCCATTCACACAAAGAGGCGCATGAGGCACTCAAGGAAGCTCACGATGGTATCTGTGGAGCTCACCAACTCGGACCTAACCTTTGGAACCGACTTCGAAGACTTGGCTACTATTGACCGAAAATAATTTCTGATGCTATCGCCTATGCCAAATGGTGTCACGCCGGTCAGATCTACGGCGACTTCATCCACCAAGCACCAGGATATCTTCATCCAACTTCTTCTTCATGGCCATTCAAGATGTGGGGAATAGACATCATCGGACTCATCAGTCCACCAACATCCAAATAACATCGATTTATTTAGAAAAGACCAATTACTTCTCAAAATGGGCAGAAGCTATTCCCTTGAAGGAAGAGAAAATGTCTGACGTGGTCAAGTTCATCAAGCATCACGTCCTATACCACTTTGGTGTGCCACAATGAATCATCCATGATAATGGGCCCTAATTCATTAGCTAGGCATTTCAGAGATTCTATAATAAATTTAGAATCCAAAGTGTGTCTTCAACGGCATACTATCCAGCTGCCAACGGCCTTGTAGAAGCTTTCAACAAGACCATCGGCAAACTTCTCAAGAAGTTTGTTCTGAAAAGTCAACAGACTAGGGCGAGAAATTGGGTGAATGCCTCTGTGCTTACAGCATAAGGGTGAGAACCAAATAAAGGCCACTCTATTCTCCTTGGTGTTTGGATGTGAAGCCATACTACCATTGAAGATTCCAATTCCATATTTATGTATTGCCTTGGCAATAGAGATGACACACAAGGATAAGTATCGACTGTGTCTCCAAGAGTTGGAAGCTTTGGATGATAAATGACTCTAAGCTCAATAACAAATCGAGCTCTACCAAGCTCGAATCACAAAAGCCTTTAACAAAAAAGTTAAGGAATGGATTTTTAAGAAAGGCGATCTTGTATTAGCTGTCAAATGACCCATGGTCATGAAACAAGACTAAAGACAAATTTCAGCCTAAGTGGGAAGGACCCTATGTAGTTGAGACAGTCTACTAATGGAGCTTACTACCTTGCAAATCTAAATGGTGACACGCTGATAATGCCAATCAATGAGAAATTTCTAAAGAAGTACTATCCTTGAATATGTTCAATACTACATCTTTGATCGAAGATTCACCCTGATCAGTCAAATGGATTAGGGTTTGGGATCAAAGATGTTTAGGAGAGTGCCAAAGAAGAGCTTCCTTATTCAATGAATCACATCACAGTCGATCGACCACGAGCTGACCGAACATTGATGACATTATGATGCATGATGTCAACATTGAAGAAATGATAAAGTTGGACACTCTAGTTTTAGCTTTGTCACTCATCTCATGATCAAGTTAACACTATACCTCTAATAAAAAATTCACCCTAATCAGTCAGATAGATTAGGGTTTGGGATCCAAGATTTTTGAGAGAGCACCAAAGAAGAGCTTCCTCACACAATAAATCACATGACGGTTGGTTAAGATCGAGCCAATCGAATATCAGTGTCCAATGATGCATGATATAAACAATGAAGGAAAGACAAATGCAAAATGTTAGTTTTTAACCTTGTCACTCTTTCCTAGTACGTAGATCTGCACCCGCCTTCAATTTAGAAGAATAGATCATATTTTGAAATCAAGCATGCCTAAGCAATACTTTTAGGCACTCTTCTTCTTAATCATTCCTCTTAATGCAGAAGGATGGCTTATCTATCCTGATTTTTCCATATGTAATTGTAGCATGTCTCCCTTCTCCTGTCGATTGATCAAAACATCTAAATAGTCAGATAAGTGGATGAAATGAGTTTATCTGATGGCTTATCAAGCCAAACTCATTGAAGAAAATTTGTGATGCATCTTTACAGAACCTTTCTAGTGTTTTCACATTCATATCAAAGGTGGCGACTGAATGACGATTAGAGAGGATTTCATGAGGAATGTAAATCTCTAGACAAAATCCCCATATAGTTTATATTCATCTTTAATCTCCAGCAAAATTTTAGAAGTCAATTGTAGAGCGAAAATTCAGAAGATACATCACGTTACTTACAGAACACAACAATCCAATGCCTCAAATGGCTAAGGATAGAGGAAAGTGTTGACCTTTAAGCCTAATGAAAAATCCTTGATAACTCATCATGTTGAGGAAAATAGCATGGCTTGGTAAAGGCATACGAAATTTGTTGATAGCTGAGGGTATACTAAAAATTCTAAGGGAGCTAATCCCATTTATTCCCACCAAAATCTCTTACCCTTCCATGGAATGGTAGGACCACAAACTGTATTTATTTTCCTAGTGAAAAATTATAGATTTACCCTGTCATGTTAATATTATACCTCTAACAGTAAAACTTCAAGATATCCCTTGCGGATCAAATTCTACTTATTAATTTTCTTCAGTAGAATGACGGATCCATCAAATATTGCTCAAATCGCAAAATTAATTCCGATGAAGTTAACACTACACCTCTGATTAAACATTGCTCAAATCGTAAAACTAATTCCGGTCAAGTTAACACTATACCTCTGACCAAATATTACTCAAATTGCAAAAATCAATTTTGATCAAGTTAACACTACACCTTTGACCAAAATTGCCTAAGTTGTAAAACACATACATGCTATCTTAATATCACACCTCTCGTATATCTCACTATTAAGTGTAATACTATATCTTTAACAATAATCTTCTCAATTTTCTCAGTAAAAATGAGACTTTTAGTGCTAAGTTAATATGACACCTCTAGCACATCTCATTGTTAAGTTTAATACTACACTCCGATAGAAATTTTCTCGAATTTCTTCATGAGAACGAGACTTTCACTTGCTAAGTTAACATTACACCTCTAGCAAATTCTCCTGTCAAGTTACATCATATCTCTGACAGTAATTTCTCTCAATTTTCTTAACGAGAATGAGATCTTTAGTTAAAACTACTCCTTTTCCTATTCAACTTTCCCAGTAAAGTTGTCTGATCATTACTTGCTAAGTTAATATCACACCTCTGGAAATTAAAAATTTTCACTTTTATTCAGTCTACTTTTTTAACAGAACAGAAAACATGCATGATTCAGAAAGGAATTATCACCGTGTTCTTGGTGATGATCTCAGATATCTGAAGGTCATCATTCAAATCCTGATAGCTTGCCTTAGAGTCATCCAGATGGCGGGCTTGTTCAGTATCTATTCCTTAACTTTTTTTGCTCATGTTCTTAGGTAGTGCGAAGGTAGCTTAACACCAACTAGGCATCATCGACCGGATTGGCACTCTTCAGGTTCCTCAGATCCTTCGAGTATATTCCCAGTTGCTCTACCAGCACCTGGTACGCTTTCACTCGATCAGAACCCCCAATCTGTTGGATATCCTCGATAGATTCTCGAGAAGTGTTCGCGCGAACTTAAAAGAACTTACCCCGATGAGTACCAATTTGGTGCAAAACTTCATCATGGTGAAGAATTGCTCAACCATCTAGAAGGTCCGTTCTTCCTGGATGTCTATGGCTTGTGTTAGCACTGGAAGAGCACTTCTTGATTCAGTCTCTACAATAGCGACAGAGGTGCTCTCAAAAATTAAAGATGAAGCACTTGTCCCTCTCAGGAGTGCAGGTGCAAGCTTGGTCAAGGGCTGCCTCATCTTTGAAGTTACAATAAGTGTTTCTAATGTTGGAGTGATTATAACATCCTGTGTTGTAGTGACTTCCAGAGTGGGCCTTACCGCAAGAGCCTTATCCACTGAAACCTTGACGGAATCATTCTCTGCAATTGTGCTCACAACTTGTTCAGTTGTTAGAGCTATTGTAACATTTCTTACAGTCATTACGATAGCATCAGTAATAATGTTAAGACCAAGAGTTTCAGAAATTCTTATATCTTATCAAGAGTCGAAGATGACAAACTCTCTAGCAAATCTTCTGTTTGAGGAGGTTCCCTGGCCACAGCAGTTATACTCACAGGAATTATCTCAATACTGATCTTGAGAACTTTCAAACTCTCTTGTTGGGTCAGTTCCTCAATCATTTCAGTAATATTTAAGGAAGTGTCGCCTTCAGTAGTAGCGATAGCCTCTGTAAATGTTATCCAAGCAGGTGCTAAAATAACATCTATATGATTGACAAGAAAAGTAACGAGTAAGGTAGAAAATACCGTCAGTGGTAGCAGTCTATCCAAGGGGCAATTCCTTCTCTGAAGCAGCCACCTGCACCTTATCTTCAGTCAGATGTGAAAACTTGCTGTTGTCAAGAGAAGGATGCACGTTATCCTAGTCAATATCATCTCCTGAGTAATCCATCTTCTCACTTGATGATGAAGATGATACTATAGTAGGTGAAACTCTAGCAGCTGGAAGCCTAGTCTTGAAAAGTTCAGTGGTTGGATTTTGCTCTGGGACCCTGCAGAAGGCATCATCTCAATCGAGGAACTCGGTGGAATGTCCTTAGGGTGGGGTCAGTGCTTTTCTCTTGAGCCTAAAGAGAGCCTGACGAAGCAATCCTGGTAGGCACTAGAGTGGGCACTAGTTCATCACTACCTTCCTGCCTTTCTGTGGTTTCTTTTGACAAATCCTCAACCGTAGCCACTACATGACCTCCGGTCTAGCGCCATTTTGGATGTAATAGAATCTCGGAATCTTCATCCTATTCGGAGCCAGCATGGGTAGACTTAGGCTCTACTCTTGATGTAGAAGTTCCCTTGGAAGGAGCTGCAGCCACAGACTTCCGTCGTATCTTCTTTTGACTCAAGTCATCCTCAGTAGATTGAGATTGACTATGCTTCGCAACAGTGCATTGTGAGCATTTTTGATGGGGCCTTTCAGCAGGCTCCTCACCATATCCAACGGCTTCCGATTGACTAGCCTCGAGTTTAGCCTGAAAATTCGTCCATCCCCTTGAGACGAGTGTTCTTGGAGCCCTTCCTGGCTTAGAACATAGCCTTGACCTGTCAAATGTAGGTATTGTTTATATTATACCCAAGGACTGAGTCCACTATAACATATCATGTACAGAATCCTAGGTTGGCATAAGAGTTTGGTATTTCTGTGGTAGGTTGAATCTCCCCTCTGTTTCTCCATCCATATTGAAGTACCACACCCTCGCCCCTTTGTACAAATTGCCATTAAAACGAAGGCCTAAATTTAGGTTACCTACATACAGTTGATCATACTCGAATTGGCAGGCAAACCGGCTCCGCAGATAGGATTCGATTGTGCAGATATTCCCTTATCGAAAGACCAGGTACCCCAGGCGAATATTAATCAGCCACCAGAAAACACCAGCTGAAAGGGTGGTGAATCCATCAGAACTAAGGCGGTCAAATAATCATTCCACATATGATGCTCCTGGGAAGTCGAGGAAGCACCTCACCATTGGTAGTTCATGCTGCTCTGAAGAATTTACTGGATCATTACCATGTACCAACCCTGCCAAGTCGAGCACTTCGGTCACTGGACGAACGACATAGAATTCTCGGACGACTACACTGCTGACATTAGAGATGGGCAGTGCATAACATACTATGCCATGAAGTATGTGTAGGGTAATTCTACACGAAGATTTGGTGTCTTCATCTTGGATTCACCATTCGGGACAACGATGATGTTGCCCGCCTCGACTTCTTTAACCACCACATTGCAGAAGCTTTGACATAACACTCAGAGTCCGCTCTGGAGACAGCCTATCATGGCAGAGATAGACTGAGAGACCGACCATGGGCAAGAAGGATGGCCAGATAAGCTACATTGGTGATAATAGCCTCATGAGATAGTGTAGGCACCACACACCTCTTCAACCATAACATTAGGAACCCTGCCAGCAGGGCCCTTGATTAAGTTTGAACCTGCACACAAAAATACAGAATTTTAGAACTTTTAAATAAAGAGTGCAAGTTACTCAATTCTACCGCGACAGCAAGTGGCTATGCGGGTCGTGATCCACAAGGAGGGACTAACGATGGAAGCTTGTTTAGCAAGTTCTCTTTTATGCTACCATTAATGGTTAAAGTTCTTCTTTAGTTTCTTAAAAAGAAAATAAAAATAAATTACAATGAAGTTAGCCAGAAAGTGAGAGATTGCGAAGATGGAGAAACCAGAAGTGATTTGTACAAATGAGATTGAAAAAGAGTGATAAAAGATTTAGTGGATTGTGGTGTTCTAAACTAAATGATTAAAAGAAAAGAAACTAAAAATTACTTACTTCTTTTTGCCAAATACCTACCTTGAATCTTTTGCAATGATGCTACGTTGAAGCGAGGCGATCAACGTATAGCCCATAAGAGTCAATTCCCGTTTCCTCCACTTTATATCATCAAGACGTTGCAAGTATGAAGTGATACAGAATGAAACTCAAAATCCATCGTCATGGGCTATCGGTGGCACTCGCAAAGGCAAGGCTCTTTCGATGCTTTTAGACTTACTTGGATAACAATTGTACCAAAAGAAGAAAAGTAGAGAAGAAGAAGAAGAATACAAAAACAAAGTACATACAAAGGGAACGACAGATTCAATTTTATAGCAATAAGAGAAAAGAAGGAAATCTTAAACTGGTGTCACTCTAAGCACAAGTTTCGTTCTCGTTCTCCTATGAAACTCTGATCTCCTCTGATTTACATAAATTAAAACTAAAAATTACATGAAAAGAAAAACAAAAACCTACACTATAAAGAATGAAAAACTGGACTAAATCCTATCTCGGCATGATCGTCCCATTTTCAGTGAAAATCTTGCCTTTTATAGGCAAAAACCCAGAGGGGAGAGGTGTGAGAAGACAGGGGGAGCAAACGTTCCCCTAACTCACTAACCAAGCCGCGAAAACGCGGCTTTGGCCGCGTTTCTGCGGCAAGGTGTGGCCAGGTGACCACACCCTGTTGGTGGTGCTCCCGGCTTCTCGATTTGTCTTTATCTTCAGCTGGATTTGCAGTTTAAGGCCGGGATTTTGACGAAATGGCCTTTGATCCTTGGCTTCAACCGATCGATTTGTAGGGATTTGTTCTAACTGATTTTCAGCCGATCTGAACCGATCTGATCTGCCCTGATTTACTGAGTTCGAATTAATTTTGATTTAATTCAGAATTTGATGGGCTTTTGGGCTCATTTCTCTTCACTCTCCTTTAGGAATGGGCCTGGAAATAAATTAAACATTTAATTAGGAAAAAGTAGAGTTTATTCTATAATAAGTATGAGAATATGATAATAAATGTGCAATATTAGTGACCAATCACACCCCCATATCTATCTTTTGCTCGTCCTCGAGGAAAACAACTAAACTATACTAAGAATTATTAGACCACTTTCGAAGGTCACGCGATTGCACTGAGCATGTGCAACAAGCCGTTAAACCTCTAGGTTACCCCTAGAGGACGAGTTTTGTCCCGTGAGGGTTTTCAGTGGATTACACCCTCAAAATCCTTAAAGAAAGAGAAAGAAAGAGTTAGTATTTTCGAAAAGCATTTTGAAAGAGAAAATATTTGAAATATAATTGTAAGACTTAAGTAATCTATAAGTTATAGGAAAACTGAATTTTTCATTCCTAAACTTAGTCTCTATTCAAAAATTTGTTATCAATCAAAATAAGAAGTCAAATTGTACTTCTCATCTAGTCTATTACTTTACCCTGAGTCATATTCACCATCGTGACTTTGAAGTTTGACTAAGGGTTCTTTAACTCTAACTCGTATGCCTTATTTATTTATATATATATATTTTTTTGGTGGTATTATTCTTTAAGTTCTATTAGGCTTTCTAATCTGCCCATGTAACGAGCCTTTAATCGATGACTCCCAAACCAAACAGTCTTAGGGTACCGGGTGAGAAAACACCCCAAGGACTTACGGACTCGAGAAAATAAGGCTACAAAACTAAGGATTTTATTATATGAACCCCTTTTAGGCGTGAATACTTATGCTTTATTAGGCACAAATACCCAGCTTAATCAGAAGGTTTTTATATATATATTTTTCTCAAACTTATCTAATCATCTTTCGCATAAATACTAAGGCTTACTTAGGCCAAAGCACCTAGCTAATCAATAATTAGATTTGTTCATCTTTCATAGATATATTTTTTTCTTTTTTCCTTTTTTTATAAGGCAGAAGAATCTTCATTTTTTGAACCCTAAGTGTGTAAGTGTATGAAGTGTGCATATTTCATTAAGGTAAAGATCAAGACTAAATTACTTTTTTCCTTTTTTTATATGCTTAGTCTTGCTATGTTGATTTGCATTTTTAGTCATATGAATAGTACTAGTATTATCACAAAATATTTTAACATGATCATAATGTAAATCATAATCAAGGAGGGTATGTTTCATCCAAAGGACTTGAGCACAACAAGCCCCAGCTGCGACATTCTCCGCCTCGGCGGTTGAGAGGGCTACAGAATTTTGTTTCTTGGAAGACCATGAAACAAGACAATTATCTAAAAACTGACATGTTCCACTTGTACTCTTCTTATCCGCTCTATAACCTGCATAGTCGGCTCTGAAAAACTCGTCATTGAAAATTGTCCGGTCTTCGGATACCATAGACCTATTCCAATAGTGCCCTTAAGGTATCGAATAAAGCATTTTACCGCAACAGGTGGTACTCTTTAGGACAAGATTGGAATCTAGTACAAAGACATACACTAAATATGATATCCAGTTTACTAGCTGTTAAATGCAACAAACTACCAATCATGCTTCTATAAAATTTTACGTCTACACTTTTACCTTATTCATCCTTGTCAAGTTTGATTGTGGTAGCCATGGGAATTTTGTTAGTCTTTGACCCTTCAAGTCCAAATTTCGTTATGAGTTCCTTTGTGTACTTGATTTGACTTATAAAGATCTCATTACTCCTTTGCTTGCTTTGGATCCAAGGAAGTAATTTAACTCTTCCATTATAGACATTTCAAAGTCATTCTGCATACATGATTCAAACTCTTTGCACAGTAATTCATTAGTAGATCCAAATTATATTATCAACATAAATTTGAACAATGAGAATGTCATTATCAACATGCTTAGTAAACAAAGCAGTATCTACTTTACCTTTAACAAAACCATTTGAAAGATGAAATATTGAAAGTCTTTCATACCAAGCTCTAAGAGATTGTTTTAAACCATACAAAGCTTTATCTAGTTTAAAAATAAATTTGGATGTATAGGATCAATAAACCCAGGAGGTTGTTTAACATATACTTTCTCTTCACTAAAATCATTTAAAAAGTCGCTTTTGATATCCATTTGAAAAAGTTCAAAATTTTTATAAGAAGTAAAAGCAAGTGTGATCCGTATAGCTTTGAGTCATGCTACGGGTGCAAAGGTTTCTTCAAAATCGATTCCCTTGATTTGGGTGAATCTTGGGCCACTAACCTAGCTTTATTCCTAACAATATTTCCCGACTCATTCAACTTGTTCCTAAAAATTCATTTAGTACCAATTATTGGTCTATCACGGGGTCTAGGAACGAGATGCCATACTTGGTTGCGTTCAAATTGATTAAGCTCTTCTTGCATTGCAAGCAACCAATATGACTCACTCTGGGCTTCGAGGATGTTTTTGGGTTCAATATGAAGAAATGAAAGCATAATGACCACACAACTCATGGAGTTTAGAGTGAGTAAATACCCCCTTTGATATATCACCTATGATGAGATCTTTGGCATGACTTGTAGCGTATCTCCAATCTTTTGGATGTGGTTGAGATGGTTCTACTTCATCCTCTTGAACTTCACCATTAAGTTTTTACTTGTCTTCTTGGGTGGGTGAGTCCTTCAAGGATACTTTCTCCATGTCTTCACCTAAAGTGTCAATCTCTACAATATTCTTAACAAATGCATCAAATTCTTTAAACTTAACATGCGTAGATTCTTCAATTGTAATAGATAATTCATTGAACACTCTATAAGCTTCGCTAGTATTAGAATAACCAACAAAAATTACTTCAAAAGCCTTAGCATCAAATTGACCCAAGTTATCTTTGGTATTCAAAACAAAATATTTGCATCCAAAAACTCTAAAATACGAAACATTTAGTTTTCTTGAATAATAGATTTCATAAGAGGTTTTGAAAGAATTTTTGCAATAATAAATTCCGTTTGATATATAGCATGCGGTGTTTACGGTCTCAGCGCATAAGTATTGAGGTAGCCCGTGTTCACTAATCATAGTCCTAGCCATTTCTTGAAGAGTCCTATTCTTCCTTTCAATGACTCCATTTTGTTGTGGAGTTCAAGGACATGACAATTCAAGCTTAATTTCATTTTCTTCGCAATAAGTAATAAATGATTGGCTGATAAACTCACCACCTCTATCACTTCTTATGCGCAAAATCAAAAACCTTTTTCATTTTCAACCCTTTTTCGAAAAACATTAAAATGCGAAAAAGCTTGATCTTTATGTTCCAAAAAGAAAATCCATGTAAAACGGAAAAATCATCAACTAAAACAAAAATATAGCGATTTCCATTTAAACTTTTAGTTTTAATAGGACCAAACAAATCCATGTGGATCAATTCTAATGGCCTAGATGTCATGATATCCTTGATTGGTTTGAAAGAGGACTTGGTTTGTTTTCAAAGTTGGCACGCATCATAAATGCGGTCCTTATCAAACTTCAAGCAAGGAACACCCTTGACCGATTCTTTAGAATTGATTCTAGAAAGATGGTCAAAAGATACATATCCTAATCTTCTATGCCATAACCATGAATCCTCATTAAAAGCATTTAAACATTTAGTTTTGCAATCTAGATTATACATATTAATAATATGAACATTATTTTCACGAAATCCGGTGAGAATACAATTATTGATTTTATAATAAAAAATGTTACAAGAAGATTCATCAAAATAACTTTGAAGCCACGATCACATAGTTGACTAATACTGAGTAGATTATGTTTAAGACCATCAACTAAATAACATTTTCAATTAAAAGGGATGTACCAATCTTGATGTTACCTATACCGATGATGTTGCCCTTGGAATCATCCCCAAAGGTGACGGTGCCACCTTCAACGTACCTTGATAGGGCTGCAAAATTATTGATGTCCTATGTTATGTGCCTTGAGCAACCACTATTAAGGCACCACTGCTCCTTACGTCTTGGAGCCTTGGTGTGTACCTATATCAAACAATGAAGTTGATGACTTTAGTACCATATTTTCTTGGGTCCTATTATGTTAGTATTTCGAACCCAAATATGATTATTAGTACCATTTATACAATCATAACAAAACTTAGCTAGATGACCATTTCGACCATAATAAGTACATTTATAAAATCTCCCATACTTGAAAGCATGATGTGCATGATGAACATGTGGTTTATGAGCATGGTAAACATGTGGTGTATGAATATGCTTGGTGTGTGTGTGAGCATGTGTAGCATGAATGTGTTTCTTTGAAGCATTTTTCTTTGAAAACATATCTTCTAATTTAGCTTTATTGAACTCACATTCCTTTAAAACATTTCCAAAATTGTTGATTTTAGTTTTTAAGGAAGAAATTTCATTTTTATCAATCTTGGGAAGCTTAGCTTTACATGAAACCTTGTATGCATCAAAATCCCTTTGTGTTGATAAAAGAGTGAAAGACAAATCATCTTTTTCCTTGGAAAGAATAAAAATTTTGTTTTGAAGAATCTCATTTTCCTCTTTCATTGTTTGACAATTTTTCTTTAAAGAATCATAATTAACTGAAAGTTCTAGAAAAGCATTTAATAAATCCTCTTGAGTTTATCCACTATTATCAAAAGATGGTTCAGAATTTACCTTGGGTGTGTTTGTCATGTAACACACGTTTGCAGCCTCCACCTCCTCTTCGGATTCCTTTCTGAATTCCAAGTGGCTTTGAGAGCTTTCTTCATAAATGGCTTCTTTTGCTTGATAGAAGAAGATATCTTATTTCTGGAATCTGAACATTCAGCCATGATATGTCTGGGTTTCTGACAGTTGAAGCAAATGATTCTGTTTTCCTCCTTTCCTTGCCGTCGTCTCCTATGGTTGTATTTTTCATATTGTATGCTCTTATTACATTTCTTACCTGGAGAGATAGCTCTTCAACATCTTCTTCTTCTTCATCGTCGGAGATGGCGGGAGTAGACTTGAAGGCGATAGTCTTCTTCTTTTCTGGCGCCATTTCTTCTCTTGCCGCTTTCTCCATCTCATGGGTCTTAAGGTTTCCGATAAGACCAATGAGCTCCATCTCATCTTTAATGTTTAACTTCTTCAATGTGGTAGCTTTGACTTCCCAAAACGGTGAAAGTACATGAATGACCTTTCAGACCTTTTGATCATTGTTAATTTCATCACCTAGAGAAGCAAGACCATTAGTAATTTTAGTAAATTTTGTAATCATTTCATCAATAGACTCATTTTCATGCATCTTAAAGTTTTCATATTGGGAACGCAAGAGATCAATTTTAGCTCTCTTGACTTGTGATGTTCCCTCATGAGTGAACAATAAGTGTTCTCAAATCTCATAGGCGGATTTACAATGAATGGCCCTTGTCATGTCGTCCTCATTCAATGCTAAAAGTAAGGCATTTTGAGCATTTGAATTAGCCTCATATTCCTTGGAGGCAAGGTCGGACCAAGTTCCTTCCTCACCTGTGGGTGCACTATAGGGTTTGGTCACCGCCTTTGCAACCTAGCATCCTAGGGACTGCAAAAATACTGTCATCCTAATTTTCCATATAGGAAAGTTAAGGCCATTAAACTTGGGAGGGGTCCTAATACTGTCAGCCATCTTTACTAGTGGATGAATGAAGAAATTAATAGAATGATTAGCAAATTAGGATCTCTCTAAGGATGTTAAGCCAAAAACTAGAGACCTAGCTCTGATACCAATTGAAATTACACCTAAAGGGGAGGGGTGAATAGGTGTAAGGCTTATCAATTCAAAATCCAATGCAAAATAAAAATGATATGATGCAAACGATCACTCAAAGCAAGATTAGAAGTCGTATGCCCTGTGAAGGGTTCTGAACTTCTTCCTCGTGATTCCTCTAGATAAGAATTTGAGGTACTCAATACAATCTTATTGTAAGAGTATAGATCGACAATAGATGAATGAAAATAAAGAAGATAAGAGAGACCAGAAATCAATCACAAACACAGAGATTTGTTTTGAGGTTCGAGCCACCGCTTTACGTCCCTGCCTTCCCCACCGTGAAGGATTTCCAATCCACTAGAACTTTTCACCAAAAGGATTTATAACCACTATGGAGTACACAACTCCCCAACGCACTCCTCTAGTCCAGAGACAAAAATTACAATAAGCACTGGATGATCAAAACACTACAAACTCTCTTTTGAAAAACACTTCTTTACAAAACCTTAGAGAATAATATATAAGATTGAAGCTCAAGGTTTTGTAAGTGATATAAAAATAGAAGAGCGATTTTAAGAACTAAAAACTTTTAAGAAAGCTTTTGAAAATAATAACCCAAAACTTAAACAAAAGCTCTATCTTAAGAAAACTCAAAACTTTTGATCTTTAAATTTATTGTTGTGAAAACCTCTACCCTAATGACCCCTTTATATAGGATTTAGGAAGAGCAAACATAGAAAACTTTTAGCTAAATAAAAGAAAAAGAAATTGACCCTCTAATACAGTTAACCACGTTTTTTTTAAAACTTAAACATGTTTTAAAAACATGTTAAAAATCAGCCTCCAGAAAATTAGCCATTACTGCCAATCTGGCAGATTGGTCAACTTTGATCACTTTTTTCAGGCTGTAAATGTCCGAATTCAAAATTAGGTATATAAAAATAATTTGTAAATATTTAAGTCTTCTTTTTAATACAACTAGAATCAACTCAATATCATTTTGGATTAGAAAGTTATCAATAAAATACTGATAGGTGTTAAATCAGAAACTGTAAGCTATTTTTAGAACAAGAAAAGAGTTCAACCAAATATTTGACATCTTTAACATTTGAATCTGAAAATGATTATTGAATAAGAAATTTAGATCTAAAAGCTATCTTTGAAATGCAAGTTAAATCATATTATTTGAATATAAGAATAAAACGTTATGATAAGAAATGTAAAATGGTGTCAAGTAGATCAACAGAACTAAAACTAGATCAAATTCAAAACCCGATATGTGTACTTAAAATCTAAAACAGGTTAAACCAAAAACCAAACGTATTGAATATGTGTGTGTGTATTTGAGCTTCAAATGTATATACTATTCTTTAAGAAAAAAATTATATGAGTCTACAAGCAGGAGTCTCTGATAGTTGATGTTGAGCAACGTTTGAGTTAGGCCCTAATATTCCATGCTTGAGAAGTCTTGAGCCATCAATACCTGTATCAACCTGAAATTCATTCTTTAACTTCTATTAGTACCAAATAGCTTTTATATGGTTTGTTATCATCAAAAACACATAACCCGGGCATTGTAACCTTTGGGCCAACAGTATATGCCGTGTAGGATGTGTATGCATGTATGAAATTTGTTACTTGCGAAACATAGATTCCAATTTATCATGTTTAAATGCACAATGGCTCCAAGTGGAGCCTATTTCTTCTTCATAATACAAAAATCATTATTAATTTTGGAAGAAGAGACATGAGCATGAGAATCAACAATCTTTTACGTTTTAGAAATGTTTTCTTTTTTTTAAACAGTTTTCCTTTTTAAAGAGTTATTTTCTTCCATAACAATGTCTTTTTATTATTCCATCAAAATAATTTTATTTTTCAATGAATTGTTTCCTTCACAAATGTCATTTAATTTTGAAGACAAGGAAATGTTCTCCTTTGTTAAAAATTTATTTTCTTTTAAAACACATTCAAATTTATTTTTAAAAGAATCATTTTCTTTTAACAAAGAAGTGTTTTTCTTCTTCAACTTATTTTTTTTCAATTTTAATAAATCATATTTTTCAAGAATCTTTTGACAGAAAGATACAAGCTCATCATAAGGCATATCGATATCTTCTTCTACCTCAGATTCAAAATTTACCTCAAGAGAGTTATCCCCTTGGACCATGTAGCATGTGTTGGAAGCATCACTTCCATCATCTGAGTTACTCCCCATATAGTATTGCTTTTGTTCATCAAGAGAGACAAGTGTGTTCCATACTACAAAAGTCGAATCAAAGTTAGAAACCTTAGATAAATATTCATCATTTAGGGTTGACTTTAAAGTATGGATGGCTTTTGTGTTAGTCTCAAGATGTTTGCCATTTAAATAATAAGAATGTTTAATAGTGGCAAGATAAATATGAATATCTAGGGCTTTTAAGTACATAGACATCTTAACTTTTCATGTTTGGATGTTAAGAATGTCAAACATAGGAGGTGTCATGAAATTCATGAGTGTGTGTAAACAAATATTGTGATTAGCTAAAATGAGGATCTTTAACTCAAGGTTGTTAGACCTAAATTAAGAGCACCAATCTCTGATACAAATTGAAATACATCTAAAGGGGGTGAATAGGTGTACTAGTTAATTTAATGACGAATGACACGGAATTAAAACTCAATTGCAACACAATATGTGTAACCAAAGAGTGGAGTCAAATTCTCGGTGAAGGGCTCTGGTCTATCTCCTCGAGATTCCTTTAGATCAAGAGTTGAGGTGCTATATGAAGCTCTCTTGGTTCAACACAAGTATGGGCAACACACAAACTATATCTAGTATATGAATATGTGCAATATAAAGTAATGCAAGACATAAGAGAGTTAGAATTTAGAGATAGTGGATCAAACGCAAATAACAAGATATGTTTCGAGGTTCGAACCACTGCTCTACGTCCCTGCCTTCACACAGAAGGATTTCCACTATTTCCATACATGACCTTCCACAAAGGGACCTTCACCAAAGAATTACAACTTTATACTTGAAGTACGCTACTCCTCTCTCAAATACAACAACCTCTACACAAGAGAGATAAGACATAAAGCCAAAACTCAAACATAATCACCTTTATACTAGAGGGATAGGCACCAAGTCAAAGCTCGACCACAATCATCTCTACACAAGAGGGATAAGGCACAAAGTCAAAACTCAACCACAATAACCTCTTCATAAGAGGGACAAGGCATAAAGCCAAAACTCAACTACAATCACCCTACACAAGAGGGACAAAACACAAAGTCAAAGCAAAGAATAGATTACAAACTTGGTGATCACAATAGACCACAAATAACACTTGGTGATCACAATAGACCACAAATAATTTTTCTCACAAAAACAAGATCTTGTAGATAGAATTAGATATGATAGCTCAAGTGTGAGAAAATAAAGTGTTTGAAAAGAAAAATAACAAAGAAAAACACTTGAGAAAAATACTAGATAGATATGAAAATAAAGATCAAAACTAATTTCTAAAGACTCTCTTTTCTTTGATTATTCCAACACTTTAAAAATAAATAAAAATAAAACTTTTAGGCTCAAAAACTTTTCAAACTTGCTGCAAAACACTTGAAAGATGGGAAGAAAAACTTTCTAAAAATCTTGTTAAAAATAGCCCAAGAGAAGCCCTATTTGTAGCATCTAAAAAATATAGCCGTTGGCAGCCAAAAAAGGTTAGTTTCATCCAACGGTCATATTTCTGACCATTGGGGCTCCTGTCGACCATCTGGTCGACCGGCGCTACCCGAGAGTTGGGTAGTTACAGTCGGTCGACCGGGCGATCGACCGGCCTTCTAGGCTGGCCTTGAGCACATTCTTGTGCACATCGGTCGACGGACCGGTCGACAGACCACTGGTCTGGTCGACTGTACGGTCGACCCCCAGCAGGCTCTGGCTGGGATTAACGGTTTGAAATCTTAGACTTTTTAACTTCTATAAAATCCCATAAATTCTCATAAATTTCACAAAAATTAGTTCTTGTTAAATATTTGAAGAACAAATATGTGTGACCAAAAATCAACACATATTGCAAACTATTTGAACTATTTTTGTGATAGAGAAATTAGGCTTAAACACAAAATCGGTATTTTTCAAAAACCAAACTTTGAAATGAAAATTTGATTTTTTTTCCAAACTTGTATAATACAAAAACATGATATTAAAACTCATTTGAAGAATAAAGTGTATGAATAGAATCCAATATTATATATATATAATATATATATTATATATATATATATATATTATAATATATATATATATATATATATATATATATAATATATCATATGTTTTTGACATTAAATCCAAAATAAGTTTTGTTAAATACAAAACTCTAAACATATCAAAATAAGTTTTTCTAAATATATGAAGCATAGATGTATATGATGAAATTCAATATACATTAAATCATGTAAACTTGTTTTAATTCTATCTATTCTTGAAAACCATATATATGTATATTCGAAATCTAAAAATCGGTTAAACCGAAAACCAAACATATTGAACTTGTGTGTGTGAGTGAACTTGAGCGTATCAATAATAGTCTATCTTACACAGGTTCTAAATACAAATTCAAACTGAATAAATCGAAGTTTTCTTTTAGAACTCCTTCTCTAAGCCAACTCGATCCAAACACGATCCAATGAGCTTGATTTCATCCGACTGCTAGATGCGATCTTGACGCGCGATCTCTTGAATCTACTTGTATTAGCTCCAAAACTCCTTTGTTAAAGCTAAGCACCTACTAAGATCTTGATAGAAAATCTGAAACTATATAAACACAAGATCATTAGTACTATAACTACATGAGTTATTCATCATTAAAACTAGAGTGATAGGCCTTTGGGCTAACAGCAACTTCAAACATCTCATGCAGAGTAAATCCCCTCTCACTTACCGGAGAAAAAACGTGCAAGTGTCCAGGTTCCACTTCTCAAGCATTGCGAAGAAGTGGTAATGGCTCAGAGTGATCCCGTAATGCATAGCCCCAACAGCGTGATACAACCCGCATTGGAGCAGTGGTTCCTCCAACTCCTTGAGGATGAAGCTGACCATGGATAGCCTTGAAACTTCAAACATTTAAGAAATAGCAAAGCAAACTGTTGATTTTAGCCTTGTCACTCTTCTTCACTGACGACGTAAAGCCGATCGAATGTCAGGAGCAAGTGATAATTGACAAAGGTAAATTACCATTTTTAGTCTTGTCACTCTTATCTAGTACATAGACCTGCACCCATCTTCAATTTAGAGGAATAGGTCATATTTTGAAGTCGAGCATGCCTTGGTAACAATGTTAGGCACTCTTTTTCTCGATCGTTTTTTTCAATCCAGAAGGATGGCTTACCTAACCTGACTTTTTCATATATAACGGTGGCATGTCTCCCTCTTCCTTTCGATCTATTGAAGCTCGATTCCATGACGAAGTCATCCAAAAATTCAAATAAACTGATTAAATGAGTTTATCTGATGACTTATCAAGCCAAAATCATGGAAGAAGGCTCGTGATGCATCTTTGCAGAATTTTCAGTGTTTCCACATTCATGTTAAAGTGTGGCGACCAAATTAGGACCAGAAAAAGATTCCATGAGGAACGCTAATCACTGGATAACATCCCCATAGAGTTTATGTTCACTTCTTTAATCCCCAGCAAGATTTTAAAAGTCACCTACAGAGTGAAAATTTAGAAGGTACACCAAGTTATTTAAAGAAACATAATAATCCAATGCCTCCGACAGCTGAGGATAGAGAAAAAAGTTGGCTTTTAACCCTAACAAAAAATTCTCGATAACTCATCATGCTGAGGGGAATGGCATGGATAGCCTAACTCAAACAATAGTTGGTAAAAGCAAACTAAATCCATTGATAGCTAAGGTTAGCTAAAAATTCTAAAGGACCAGATCCCGCTGACCCCACCAAAACCTGTTACCAATTCCCTTTCATGGAATGATAAGATCATAGAAGGTTGTATTTATTCCCCAGAAAAATGATTACAGATTGAACTATCATGTTAACATTATACCTCTGGCAGTATTACTTCAATATATCCCCAGCCGATTAAAATTTACTTGTCAATTCTCTTCAATAGAATAACAGGTACACCAATTTCGGTTAAGTTAACATTGCACCTCTGACCAAACTTGTTCCAATCACAAAAATTCGTTATTGCTATGTTAAACATTACACCTTTAGTAGTAAACATGTTCCTATAAACATTATACCTCTGACAGTAATTCTTCTTGATTTTCTCAATGAAAATGAGATTATATCTTTAGTGCTAAGTTAATCGTAACCTCTGGCACGCAAAACAAGTCCATGTCACCTTAAACATCACACCTCTGACAATTCAATTTGCTCAAATCGCAAATCGAATCTCTATCAAGTTAATATCACACCAGTTGTCTTCTTGATTTTCTCAAATGAAAGATCTTTGGTTAATACCCTTCGATTACTAAGTTAATATTACACCTCTAGCAAATCTCATTGTTAAGTTTAAAACTATACCTCTGAAAAAAACTTCTCGATTTTACCAATGAAAATGAGATATTTCTGGTTAAAACTACACCCCTCCTATTAAACTTCTCCAGCGAAGTTATCTAATCATTACTTACTAAGTTAATCGTTACCTCTAACAATTAAAACTCTTCGCTTTAGTCTGTCTGATTTTTTAGCAAAACAAATATGATTCAAAAGCAAATTAACAAATTGGACAATCACGTTCAATAGAAATTTACATCTCAAATGAGGTTCGCATTTCAAACAAGGGTTGTGTTCAACAAGATTCAAATAAAGTCTGCGTCTTCTCAAATGAAGGTCATGTATGAAGCTATAAAACCGATAATCGCATTTCAAATGCAAAACTTGCATAAGAATTGTGTTTTCTCAAACATAGGAATTGCTTTTACATCCAACAGATGAAATAGACTTGCTGACTAAGGTCTGACTTTTTGCAACAGTTTAACAGTACACTGGCAAAAAAAGTCAGGAGACTTAGAAATGGTTAAATAGTACACCGACAAGTAGGTCAAATTTCAAGCAATAAATTTTCTGATTGTAAGTTTACTTTTGCAAACAGTTTAACAGTACACTGGTAGAAAAAGTTGACAACTCAACTGATTTAATAGTACATCAAAAGGCAAATCAAAGCTCAAAAAGTACCAGACTGTACTACTTAATACGTACGATGATCCTCCCTGAGGGCTTCAAACAATTCACTAGTACACTTGCGAAGAAAAAATTCAGAGAAGGTTAAGCTTGAGACACTTCAAAGGTTGTCAGTACAATCACGAAGGTTCAAATCAACAATAGGTCTAAAGTATTTCAAAATTCGTCTCAATCAACCATAGAATTTTGAAAACTTTGGAAGGATTATGTAGGTTGTCAAAAATTATAGAGATAATGCCTCAGACGTGAACATCACACCAAACGCAAAAGTCATATTTCAACTCAAATGCGAACCTCCAAAGTCGCGTTCACTCGTTAAATGCAAGGGTCCCATTTCAATCCCAGATGTGAAGCTCGCGTTCCATCACCAAACGCGAAGGTGGCGTTCCCTCTTCAAATGTGGGCCTTAACCAGAAGCGTGTTCCAACTTCAAACACGGATCAACTTCAAACACGGATCTCAACAAAGAGGCACAATCTAATTTTAAATGCAAGTCTGCATGGTCCGCACTTCAACATCAACGCGAGTCTGTGAGCCCCACGTTTCAATTATAACGTGAGATTTGCGTCCAATGCGAGATCTGCATTTCTATTATAACTGATAGCTACAAAGTAGGTCAGTTACCACCCACTTCTCCTACTTAATGAGGGATTTATGGAGAGAATTATGGGGTCAGTTACACCCAAAAATTCTCTATAAATTGCTATGAAAAAGCTATAGAGAAAAGCGGCCTTGAGGTTAGAGGCTGGATAATTATAGAAAGCTGATAGTTTAACACGCAAGGGTGGAAGAAGTTGTGAAGCCAGATAACCACAGATGGCTGAAGACTAAACACTTATGGGGTCAAATTTTTGACGCAATATTTGACTGTAATTTGTTTTAAATAAGAATACTACTGTTTTTTCTTTTTCTTTTTCTTTACCCTAGCCC
The DNA here is from genome assembly GCA_038442645.1 of Agave tequilana. NCBI lineage: Eukaryota > Viridiplantae > Streptophyta > Magnoliopsida > Asparagales > Asparagaceae > Agave > Agave tequilana. Next base: position 50,930 of record JAVJIF010017161.1, on the reverse strand, counting down.
AGAGTTTCAAATTAAAAATAAAACTACAAGATGAACCAACTTGATGAACAAAGCAGCTAAAAAACATTTAGGATCAAAAGAGTCAAAAGTATGGCTGAGCAGCTGAAATTACGACTGCGTAGATAAATAATTTAATGATTACAGGTTCAAATTTTCCCCAGATAAGTATTTCTCCAATTGGTTATTTATGAACATGACTTTTTTTGCAAGTTGATATACATGATTTTTTATTACTTTTATAAGTTTCAATTAGCATACGTTAATTTTTGAGAGTGATATTTATTTTCTATATTACATGTGATATGGATTCATCTTGTACTACATGAGGACATGGCAAGGTTTACGTATGGGGGAGGGATCTAGGTTTTTTCATTTTATTTTACTTTATCTTTATTTTTTGGTCAATTTTTTATTTATTTCTTTTCTTTTTTGGATATTTTCTAGATTTTTATTTTTATTTTACTAACTGAAAATTTTAAATTTCAGTAAGTTTATTTAGTTTTAAGAGATTTAATGACCATATAATTTGAATTGAAATTTGATGGATTTCTTAATTCTTTGAGAAGAGATGAAAATTTTGATAATTAAATGCCATCTAGAATTTGTCTATGTGAATATGCATCTTATCTACACTTATACATTAGTTTAACCTTGGAATAATGAGGATTACTTAATACTTAAATAATAATTAAAAAATAAAAAAAACTTAATTATTGATTACCTAGATACTATGGCCTTAAGATGTCTTGATATTTACGCAAAAAATAGTTAGGTAAATTAAAAAAAGTTATATATATTAACAAGTCTAATGATTAATTAGTTAGGTATCTTGGCCTCAAAAAGTCTTGATATTTACACGAAAGAGAATTGGATGAGTTACATGTATGGAAAAAAGTGCTTAAAAGGGCAACAAAATGGTAATACTTTGAAACTTCTATATTGTAAAAAAAAAGTTTAAGTATGAAAAGTTTTAATCAAAATCTCAAGTTAAGAGCTATCACATGTCCACAAAGATGTAAAAGATCAGAAAACTTAGGAAGGATGGTAATATGTGCTAGAATTTAACACTGCGTCGGTATTTTTGTTTATTTTTATGCAAAAATTATGTCAAAAGTATAAATTAGAGAAAATAGACGGAAAAATTGAAAATCAGTGTTAAAGAGATGATTGCAGCAGTATATTTTAAGATTCAGACATCCAAAGACCAAATAGAATTGCCAAAAGAGTCTACAGAATTGCCAAAAAAGTCTATAAGATATGAACATGTATCTAAAAAAAGTTTATAGTCAAATCAAGTCAAAGTTTGGCTGAGTAACCAAAAGTTCAGCTATGCAGCTGAATACTGTTCAATAACGAACATAGATCAGACTCAGATTCAGACTGGCCACCTTTTAAAATTTTGATCATAACTTTCGTTATAGGTATCCAATTCTGATGATTCAAAATGCTATGGAAATAGGATTTAAAGGGTTACAAATTTTCTGTTGACACTGTTTCCTAGTTCGATGATTTGAGAAGCCGTATTCTGTAATTAAATGTCAACTATTTGAAGTCTAATTTGGAAATGGATTCTCATACAAAATTGAAGTTAGACTAGAAGTCCTAAGGCATGTCTTATTGTAATTGGCTCTATTTAAAGAGCTACAATCTCTTATAATCTCATGATCTCATCAACAAAAATATAGAAACAAGCTTTGTAATCTACATTTTAGTTTCTCTCTTTCTTATATAAAATTCTGGCTTTTTGAAAAGAAATTCTGGTGCTTTAGTAGAAGAAGATCAGAGGAGAAGAGGCAACTAAAGATTAGATGTGATCCTCAAATTAGTATTATCCTTTTCCTTTCTCTTTTAATTTACTATATGAAGATAGAAATCATGTTTGTTATTTTGATTTGCAATTTCTTTATCAAGAACTAAATCTCCATAGCTAGGGTGTTGGCGTAGGCAATTATTATGAAGATTTAATCTTGTTATTTTGTGTTAATTCTAGGTTATTACTCTATTCTTCCTATTAGATTCTATGCATATTAAGTTTTTATTCTCATTTTTCATGTTATTAATTGATGCGCACAATTATATAGATGGCTAGGTTTGAGACTGAGAGGAGATGATCTAGGATAGCATCATAGAAATAGGAACCACAACTTGAAAAGTTGAGACGTAAAAGTTGTGGAATCTTATAGAAAGATCCACTGTGCTTAATGCTTCCTCTTAACATATAAATCTACTAGATTGAAAGATTATAGGTTCTTAAATTAGATGTAGAATTAATATTGCTCGAGAGAGAATATTACTTAAGATAGAGACTTTTGATTGTTAATATGAGTAATATGTAGTTACTAGCATAATCGACTTATTAATTCAGATTATTAATTGTTGAAATCAATTACCCTAAATTTTTTTTCTATCCATAGCCAACATATTTCTTGTTTATTTCATTCATTTATTTCTATTTTTCTTTCAAATAAATTTGAGTCAATACACCTTTGGTATTTAATAAGATAACAATTCTCCTGGGTTCGACACTCTACTTATCACTTTATTACTTGTGAACGATTGGTGCACTTGTCAATTCGCAATATCAAGTTTTTGGCACCATTGCCAGGGATTATTTTATCTTTATTAATATTAATACCATTTGACTCTAGTTTTACTTTGAAATTTTATGTTTATCTTTATTTGTTTCCTTTTATTTTCAGGTCTATGGATTATAAATATCAACGGTTCTTACAAAGATTCCAGCCAATGCAAGCATGCGAGTGGTGTGGAGGAAATCATGTTAATGATGCTTGTCAATATTATGCCAACAATTACACATACAATTTGGCTTAGGGAGACCATCAAAACCTTCCATGGAACTACAACAATCATGCAATCGAGCCTCAATATTTTGCGCCTCAAGAGAAGAAGTCCGGTTGGAAGAAACTATGAAAAGCTTAAATAGGACTTTTAAAAATTTTATGGAGTTTTCATGTTCCTTGCAAAGTAATTTCAAGGTAGATCATGAAAAGCAAGAGGGGGGAATGTCTTGGAGTAGCAGCAAGAAGTTTTAGAAGAGGCCGAAGAATAAGAGAAGGATGAAGAAAACATCAAGGTGTGGCACGAGTATTTCATTAATTATTATGAGAAACATATCACAGGGCAGCATGTACAAGAATTAGAGATAACAAAACAGAAGGAGGAGGATGTAAGAACCTGCAGCAAAAATTTCTACAGCAGAAGAAACAAAAGTTTGACTGAGCAGTCAGGTTTTCGGCTGGACAGTCGTCCTCCTATTGAATCATAGCTTTTGTTTGTTCCAGAACATCCTCCAGATCTCCCAACAAGCAGTGAAGAATTTAAAGTTGAAAAAGTTATACTCAAAGACAGAGTTCCTTTTGAAAGATAGAAACTTGACTTGAGTATTTACACTTTTGATGAGACACTGATTGAGCAATCTTTTGAAGTGACTTTACTTGATGCGTCACCAAGTTTTTACAATTTCAAGTATTTGTCTAAAGATATTGTATGTGTTTCTTTGCAAGTTGAAGATGCTTTGCCACATGATGTTGCTGATGATGAGATGATCTGTTGCATGAAAAGTTTAAAGAGGACAAACCAAAAGGAGCATAAACTAAAATTTAAGAAAACAAAAGGCGAAGTAGTTAGACTCAATTGAGAAGTTAACGAAGAGGTTGAGCACATTTAAATCCCTCTGAAGAGAATGCATTGGGAAAGTGAAAAGCGTTCTCGTAAACAGAATCAATGAATAAAGGTAAGGAGATTAATTTGTTATAAATATGAATACTGACTATTTTTTTCTTTCTTTTTTTTTGCCTTTACCCTGGCCCAGAATAAGAGTTTCAAATTAGAAATAGAATTAAAAGATGAACCAACTTAATGAAACAAAGCAGCCAAAAAAATTGAGGATCAAAATAGTTAAAAGTACGGCTGGACAGCTGAAATTACAGCTGCGTAACCGAATAATTTCATGATTACAGGTTCAAATTTTTCCAGATAAGTATTTCTCTAATTGGTTATTTATAAACATGACTGTTTTCTGTGAATTGATATACATGATTTTTTATTACTTTTAAAAGTTTCAATTAGCATACGTTGATTTTGGGAGTGATATTTATTTGATACTTTACAAGTGATATGGATTCATCTTGTACTACATGAGGACATGCCAAGGTTTAGTATGGGGGAGGGGTCTAGAATTTTTCTTTGTATTTTATTTTTTCTTTATTTTTAGGTTAGATTTTTATATTTATTTTTTTAGTTTTTTCCCTTTTCTTTTTCTTTTACTAACTGAAAAAATTTTAAATTTCAGTAAGTTTATCTAGTTTTAAGGAATTTAGTGATCATATAGTTTGAATTGGATAAGGATATTAATTTGATAGATTCTTTAATTCTTTGAGAAGAGATGAAAAATCTGAAAATTAAATTCCATCTTGAATTTGTCTACGTGAATATACATCTTATCTACACTTACACATTAATTTAAGCTTGGGAGGATAAAGATTACTTAATACTTAAATGATAATAAAAAAGAAGAAAACTTAATTATTGATTAGCTAGATACTTTGGCCTCAAGAAGACTTGGTATTTATGTGAAAAATAGTTAGGTAAATTAAAAAAAGTTATATGTATTAACAAATCTAATGATTAATTAGTTAGGTATCTTGGCCTCAAGAAGGCTTGATATTTACACGAAAGAGAATTGGATGAGTTATATGTATGAAAATACGTGCTTACAGAAAAATGAAGTAGTAATACTTCGAAACTTCTATATTGTAAAAAAAAATTAAGTATGAAAAGTTTGAACCAAAATCCTAAGTTAAGAGCTATCACATGTTCATAAAGATGCATAGGATAGGAAAGTTTAGGAAGGATGGTAATATTGCTAGGATTTGAAATCTATAGGATAAGAAGATAGGATTTCTTGATAGGAGATTGAACTTGAAAAAAGATTACTTATGGAAACTAGTGAACTTATTTTCTAGTGATGCTTATTGATTAAAAATATTTTTCTTTTTCTTTCTTCTTATTTTCTCTTTCTTTATTTTTATTTTTCCTTAATTTTCTTTTTCCTTATTTTCTTAATCTCTTTATATTTTTCTTTAAATTTTGTGTATATATTCATTGCAAACACTCACGAGACAACACTCGCCCATTAGGGGTAACGTAGGGGTTAACAGTTTGTTGCGCGTGCTAAGTACAACCGTGATTCCTACAAAAGTGAGTTACAATTTTTATTTTATATTTAGAGTTTTTAGTTTTTTTCTTTTTTAGATTAGGATTTTGCTTCAGGACTAGCAAAAGTTAGGTATGCGGGTGTGATAATTGTGATTATCATGTATATTCTGCATCACTTTTATACCTTTTTTGTTACACATTTAATCCTGCACGAGTGTTTTTTTATATTTATAAAGAAATTAAGTCAAGTACACAAATTATAAAAAGAGATGAAAAAGAAGAAAATCAATTTTAAAGAGATGATTGCAGCAGTATATTTTAAGATCTAAACATTCAGAGATCTAATAGACTTGCCAAAAGAGTTACGGGATATGAGCAAGCATCTAAAAAAAGTTTGAGGTCAAATTAAGTTAAAGTTTAATTGAGTAGCCGAATTTTGGGCTATGCAGCCAAATACTATTCAACAGAGAACATAGATCAGACTCAGACTAGATACATTTTAGTATTTTAATCATAAATTTTGCTACACATATCTAATTCTGATGATTCAAGATAATATGGAAAGAGAACTTAAAGGGTTACAATTTTTTGTTGACACCGTTTCCTATTTTGGCAATTTGATGAGACATATTCTGCAAGTAAATGTCAGCTGTGTGCAATTCAATTCAGAATTGGATTCTCATACCAAATTGATATTGGATTAGGTCCTAATACATGTTTTATTATAATTGGCTCGGAGGTCTATTTAAAGAACTGCAATCTCTTGTAATCTTATGATCTCATCATCAAAAACACAGAAGCAAATTTTGTAATCTAGATTTTAGTTTCTCTATTTCTTATATAAAATTCTAGTTTTTGGAAATGAAATTCTGGTGCTTTAGCATAAGAAGAATAGAGGAGAAGAGACAAGTAAGCATTAGAAGTGATCCTCAAATTGGTGTTATCCTTTTCTTTCTCTTTTAACTTACTATATGAAGATAAAAATCATGTTTATTGTTTATTTTGCAATTTTTTTATCATGAACTAAATTTTCATAGCTAAGGTATTGATGTAGGAAATTATCATGAAGATTTAATCTTGTTGTTTTGTGTTAGTTCTATGTTACTACTCCATTCTTCATGTTAGATTTTATGCATGTTGAGTTTTTATTCTCGTTCTTCATGTTATTAATTGATGCGCATAATTATATAGATGGTTAGGTTTGAGACCGAGAGAAGATAATCTAGTATAGCATCATAGAAATAGGAACCGCAACTTTATAAGTTGAGACGTAAAAGTTGTGCAATCTTTTAAAAGATCCATTTTGCTTAATGCTTCCTCTGACTTGTAAATCTACTGGATTGAGAGATTGTAGGCTCTTGTATTAGAGTTAGAATTAATTTGCTCAAGAGAGAATATTAGTTAAGATAGGAACTTTCGATTGTTTACATGAGTTGTATGTAGTTACTAGCACATTCAACTTGTTAATTTAGATTATTAATTATTGAAATCAATGGACCTAATGCTTTCCCTATCCATAGCCAACATCTTTCTTGTTTATTTCATTCATTTATTTCCATTTTTTCTTTCAAACAAAACTTTGAGTAAATACACCTTTGGTACTCAATAAGATAACAATCATTGTGGGTTCGACAATCTACTTATCACTTTATTACTTAAAAACGATTGGTGCACTTGTCAATTCATAAATTTTGACCAATATTTTGGTAGTACTTTCTACTATTCTCTGGGCCACAACTAACCTATGTTTACCTTGAGAACACGGGGGAGTGCTGCCATAATTTAGTCAAAATACACAAAATACGTATATATCTCCAACTATACAATGTAATTCTGATAAGATAGGACCTATCATCCCTAATTGAACCCTTACTAGGACATATCATAAACCCTAAATTCTAACTGAAAATTTAAACACTAATCCTAATCTAAACCTAACCCTAATTATAATATACAACTAATTAACATATTTACTGTTTTTTGTGTAAAAGTGTCTACCTTTGAGTAAACAATGAAGTAGGACAGGAGTGGGCACACTTGGAGAAAATAAATGTGAAATGCAGACAAGGATGTGAAGGATTTGTAGAATTGACTTTTGCTCATTCCTCCATTAATTATAAAATAAGTTGTCCGTGTAGGGATTGTAAGAACAAAAAAAATACTTGATAAGGACAACATGACGTTCCATTTACTATCTAAGGATTGATATCAAGATTACGCTCGTCTTGAGTAGTGGCATTTGGATTATGAACCAAGATAATTTCTCCCACCAAATAGAAATGACAGTGATGATCAGGGCCCTGATGATGGTATTGACTATGGTGGTGTCGACTATCATGGTCTTTTAAGTTCACTTTTTACATAATTTGATTGACGAGGACTCCAGTGATCCGCCCGATGATGATCCAACTGATGCTCCTCCCTCAGAGATGGATGATTTTTGTGAGAAAGCTACATAATACATACTCAATTATACCCAGGCTATAAGAAGTACTCCAGACTGTCATTTATAATAGAGTTGTACCTCATCAAATCAAAGGATAAGATGAGCAATGTCACATTTGGAGAGACGATACATTTACTCAAGGATGCATTCCCTGACATAAACATACCAGATTCGTTCTATGAGACTAAAAAACTTATTAGAGCATTGGGGTGTGATTGCAAGAAGATTGATGCATGCCAAAATGATTGCATGTTGTTTTGGAAGTGAGACAAAAACTTGGATGCTTACAAGGTGTGCAATGAGCCTAGATGGAAACCTAGCAAGGCTTCTTCATTGAAAAAAATGAAAAAAAAATCTAAAAAAGTTCTAAGGCATTTTCCATCGATTCCAAGGCTCTAAAAACTCTATGCGGTGGAGATCAGCACAAAGGACATGAGGTGGCATGTGGAGGAGCATCGTGACGATGGGATCCTAAGGCACCCTTATAGACTGTCTAAAAATCACTGAAGACAAGTCGTTAGATGCAGAGCCCATACTTCAGACATAAGGCTGATAAAAATCATTGATGCAGTGTCAAGACGTGAGGCTCGAAAGCATCATTGTAAAATCAAGACACGGGGCTCGAAGCCCGCATCTCAGCATCACTGCAAAGCGACGCGGGGCTCGAAGCCACGTCTCAGCAAAGCTCGATGCCTGTTAATACCACAGCAATGCCAAAACGCAGGGCTCAAGGCCCGCGTCTAGCATCATCTCAATGGCTAAACGCAGAGCTCAAGCCCACGTCCCAACTGCAGAGGAGCCATACGTCTCAGTTATAACTACCCCATTACTGGGTCAAGTACTGCCCATGTAATGAGGAGAGTTAACCCCCATTATGGAGAGTTTTTAGGGGACAGTTTTACCCCTGAAACCTCTATAAATAGGTCGGTCTGCTATTGAAAAGGGGTCAAAATTTTCAGTTGAGGAATATTGATAAAGAGTTAAACTTTTCTACCAACTTGCTGAGTTCAAGTTTTTGCCTAAGTCTCTTTGAGATTTCATTGGATAGGAGTTGTGCTACTCCATCTGTGATCCGAGGAGAAGACTTCTAGAAGATCTTGATGTTCATCCGGTCAATGAAAAACAAGAATCACTTTCCACCGCACACAAAGAACCAGCCTTAAACAAAAAGAAGATCTGAGCTTGAGTGTCTTCTCTTTCTTGTAGTTGGGATTTGAGTGATTGTAACTTTTTATTGATTCAAAAAAAATTTACAATACACTTTCAATATTCCTCCCCGTACAACCCTGTTGACTCAGATGCATGGAAAGATTTCCAAAAAGCATGTAGAGTACTTATTGGAGCCATGTAATGCGAGGTTAGGTTGGTTACTGACGGGTCAAATCCGTCTGAAAACATGAATATCAATTACAGTACATGGCCCGTCATTTTAATGGTTTACAACCTATCCCGAGGTTATGCATACAGCCATCTTATATGATGAAATCACTGCCTATTGAGGGTCCTACAAGTCTAAAACACAACATCGATGTCTACTTGCAGCCATTAAGAGTTGAATATATTGTGGGGTTCAGGGATATCAACTTGAGATGCATCCATGAAACAATACTTTCGGATGCTTGTCCTAGTTGTGTAGAGAACACCGTATCTGAATAGCCGTACATATCAAATAAAATATGTTATATGGGGCATGAACATTTTAAGGAGGATCCTCTGTCCCCCCACCCACAAGGCAGGATGTCTTATCAAATATAGGTGATATTAATATCATATTTGGGCTGAATTACAAGAACCAGGAAGATATACAGTGGAGGAAGAGAAGTATCTTTTTTAAATTTCCGTGTTAAAAAGATAATTTAATTCGCCATAATTTGGATTTAATGCACATTGAGAAGGATGTTAGTGAGGCATTGCTTAAGTTGCTAGACGCTCTAACGTAAGAAGATTATGACAATACAAAGGAGGACATAAAAAAACTAAAGCGCCCTCCTGGAGTACCAAGCGCATCAACATTCAGAGGTCCGGGACATCCCTTATTTGTTTCAAAATTGCATATGTATCATGGATATCCTCTGTCCATAGGAAGGCATGGAGTAAAGATTCCTAATGGCTATTCTTCTAATATTGCATGCTGCGTTTATTCAGATAAGATTGGGGAGTAAAGATCCATGACTATAACATACTAATGCAGTAGTTGCTTCCAGTATCAATTTGAAACGTGAGGTTGCCAAAACAGATGGTTGACGTAATAATAGAGTTGTGCGATTTTGAGAAGTTGCACACTGACATTAGCCCAATTCTATGCATTCTTGAGGAGAAGTTTCCACCTGCATTCTTCATGGTGATGATTCACCTGACGGTTCATTTAGCTCAAGAGGCGAGGGTTGGTGGATGTGTGCACTTGATATATGTATCATGTTGAAAGGTGTGTACATATAACATATTTGTTTGCATTAATTGATCACTATAATTAATTTCACTCCTATATAATTAACATGTTATAATTCTTCTCTTAACTTTAAATACTTGGGTTATTTAAAATCTTATGTATGAAACAAGCGGCGGCCAGAAGGTTCAATAGTTGAATGCTACGTCATAGAGGAATGCCAAAGTTACTGCTCGCGATATATGGAGAGTGATACGGAGTCCAAGAACAACCGTGATGTCGATGAAGAAAGCCCTGACTTTTCATTTTCTCAGCTCCAGGTGAATACAATGCGTTCCAATTTCAGTACAAGACACTCACGTATACTAAAATGTACATCCCGCATAATCATTCCTTTTTTAACTGTGATGAAGTTACCCCTTATATTAGTATGCTACAGGATTGCCAAAAACATAGAGTTTAAGAAAGTGTTTATCTGATTTATGCTGACTCTGAATTCTTGCAATTTAACCGTAGTAGCAAGGGCTATGCGGGTCGAATCTACAGAGAGGAATGCGATAGAAACTTTTGGTATATCCTTAAACACTAAATCGGTTAAGTATTCTTCTAAGAAAAATAACAATATGTTAAGTGTTAGAAGTATAAAAAAGAATATGGAATTTGGTTATAGGTTTGGGTTTAGAAAAAAATTAAAGAAATATAAACTATTAATTATCTACCACCACTAACTTACTAACCTATATAAGAATTTACTTCACTTTAGATCATAAAAGTTAGACTTTGAAGCATTCTTCAATTCAAGAAAGATACATAAGATAAAAATAAAACCCCATTTAAAATAATCACTAACCAAGACCTACCATTGAACTGTCAAAGCCTTCTAAGTATAGAATAAGAAGAATAACTAAAATTCAACATTAAACTGTCAAAGCTATCTAAACATAGAATAAGAAAAAGCATTAAAAAGTATTAACATATATGGATTTAACTAGTCATCATCATGTGACTTCAAGAACTTTAACTAATCCTAGGGTTAAGCATGCATATGATCCAATCAGTTTATTCAAACGTAGAATTAGAAGAGTGGTGGAGAGATTAGTAAGTCATGAAGAAGATTAGCCACTCATGATGAAAACTAAAGAAAGCATGGTAGATGAAAAAACAAGTAAATAAAGCAATTAAATAAAGAAAAATTAAAAAGAAAAATCTTATTATTAATGCTGTCACCTTCAATTAAAAGAGCCTCCTCTATCTTTATAAAGCTTGAACTAGAACTAAATCCTAAAAATTATAAAAAAATTGAAAGAAAAATAAACTAAAGAAGATCTAAACTTTAATCTCTGATGTGATGATGCTTGATTATGATAGGCCTCGAAGCCAATCAGAATAAGAAACAAATTAGGTACTTTAATTCCATCTCAATTCAATAGAAAATTCAATTCTAAACTAATATGCAGTAAGGTAGCGTGTTGGTTGCTAAATATGACTCACAAGAATGATGAATTGAACAAATGATCAACATAAGAATTGTAGACCTTTAAGTTCTCTTCTTGTAGAATCTTGGGTCATCACATTTGAATATCTGTAATAAAAGTTATAATCTAAATAACTAAGAGGTATCAACTCTAAATTCGAGTCTGAATTAATTTTAAACTCTATTTAATTTGAATTATCCTCCTTATCTCTAATTAGGATTAGCTTTATCTCATCCATCATTTAGAAACATACTTTTTGATTTTGAATTTGAATTGTGAAGATAATTTATCCTTTCCTTCTCTTAATCTCAAATTGATTTAAATTGAAACCTAGGGATAAAATAGAAACTTCCTCAATCCTTATCTTCCCATTTAAGTAACTACATAGCATAATCAAAAAGAGAGTTAAATAGTAAAGTTAAATAAAGAATAATCAAGAATAAATATGCAAATATGATGATAATAATACAAAATTGAGATGCAATCACACCCCCATACCTATCTTTTGATCGTCCTCGAGCAAAACTAAAAAAGAAAAAACTAATCTAATCCAACTCACTTTTCTAGGAATCATAATTGCACTTAATACATGCAACAAGCCGTTAAACCTCTAGGTATTCCCTAGAGGACGAGTATTGTCTCCTAAGAGTTTTTAGTGAATTACACCCATAAAACCTATAACAGAAAGAAAAATAAAGTGTTAGAATCTTCGAAAAACTCATTTTTAAAAGAGACAGAAAATACTTAAAATATTTTTGCAATAATTAAGTAATCTATAAGTCTCAGGATCACCAAATTATTCATTCATATAATTAATCTTTATTTGAAAATTTGTAATCAATCTAGGTAAGGATTCAAACAGAATTTCTCATCTAGTTTATTATTTTACCCTAAATCATATGATTTTTTGTGACCGTGATTGTTGACTCGAGATTCTTCATTTCCAACTCTTATGCCTCTTTTTTTTAAAGAAGTTCGAAGTATTACCACTTTGTTGCCCTTTAAGCACTTTTTTTTTAATATGTATAACTCATCTAATTTTCTTTTGTGTAGATATCAAGACTTCTTGAGGCCCTATACCTAACTAATTGATTATTAGATATGCCAATGCATATATTGTATATATTTTTTTCAGTCTTACCTAATTACCTTTCGCGTAAATAACAAGGCTTTTTTTAGGCCAAAGCACCTAGCTAATTAATAATTATATTTGTTTATTTTTCATATATATATATATATATTTAAAAATAAGACACAAGAGTTTTTATTTCGAATCCTAAGTAAGTATATGAAGAATGCATATTCATCAAGGTAAATATCAAGACTAAATTACTTTTCCAATTTTTCTCCTAATCCTAGAAATCAAACGAATAATCTTATTTTGACTTAATATTAAGAAATCTTAATTATGATATTCCTATTCCTTAAAATTAACTTAATTATTTACATAAATAAATTAAAATATTATATCTTTTTTCAAAAAGTTTTAAAGGATTTTTTTGTTAGTAAAAACATATGTTAGTAAACCTCCACACCTTTCTCATGCATTATCCTCAATGTATGAATGAATGCATGTATACATGAAATAAAATGTAAAAGAGGTAATGTTACCAATATGTGGGGTTTCTTCCCTCGAGCTCGCTTTTGATCATTCCAATGTGTCCTCTTTAGTGGTGAAATTGGAGAGGTCAATTTTTTTGTCATTTTTATATTCATCCTCTGCAATTTGTTCATCACTTTTCTCAACTTTCTCCTACTCTTCTTTTTTCTTTCACTCTTCATAAATTCATCCTCATTATCAAAAAATACTATTAGGACATAGACAACATGAATACCTAGAATTTTGAGCTCATCCTCATACATCTCTTCAAAACTTGAATTAACCATTTCTTTCGAAGGTGTGTAACTAACCAAAGCAACCCTAATCGAATCATCCAAACACTTAAGTTTATCTTTGGAAAAAATTTCAAAGCTTTGGTCAGTTCGAGGTTTTTGAAATATGATTTCAAATGATTGATCATTGTTTGGTTCATTGAATGTAAAGATACTTAAGTCAAGTTTTCTTTTCTCAAAGGAAACTCTAGACTTAAAATTCTTAAGATACGTCTTCTCACCACTATGATTGCACTCATTCGTAAATAATACATCAAGAAATAGGCTTATCATCTTCACAAGCATCCTCACAATATAATTCAACTTTCTTCTTGAAAGGTGCTTGTGTGTGCAAATCATTTCAAAACAATTCATCCAAACATAAAGATTCATCATCATCACATTTATCTTCACAATACGACTCAACTTGCTCCCCATGAGGTGTAATTTTAGCCAAATGATCTCTAATTACTTTGACTCAAAATCGAGAAAAGTCATCAAATATGCACACTTCATCAACAGGCTTCTCATTAGTATTGAACTTGTTCACTTCATGAAAATGAATGTGACCTAGAGTTGAAGATTTTGGCAAAGGAACATATTGCGTGCTCTTTATGAAATGAGTAGACATAGTAATGTGATCTAGAATTGACATAGGTCTCGTTATTTGGACTTTATTCATTTTATCAAGATTGATGTAATCTTGAATTGACATGGGTCTAGTAGTTTGGATTTTATTCATTTTATCAAGATTGATGTGTTCTTGAATTAACATGGATTGAGTTGGTTTCGACTCAAGAACAGGGTGAGTAGAAAATGAATCCTTCTTTTGTTCACCGGCAAACTCACTTGACATCATATATAGGTGGTTCAAGTGTTGAACATTATCACTGAGTTTGTTGTGATTGGTCCCTCACAGTATCAAAATAATTCCTATACTGCAAATTGAAATTTGATGGATAGGATTCGCTCGTAGGTCTTTAAAATGTGTGAAATTGATTTTGATATAATCCTAACGGATACCTTATCGAAGGACACAATTCTGAAGAATGAGATGGATTATGTCAATAATCATACCAAATGGTAGGTGATTGGTTGCTAATGTTGCATATTTAATGTCACATTTCTATACTTATTTTAGAATAAAAGACTGCATTGTCCTAATTATTTGTTTAATTTATTTGCAGGCCCAATCCTTAAGGAGATGAAGAGAAATGAGCCCAAAAGCCCACCAGAGTTCTGAATTAAATCAGAGTTAATTTGTACACATAAAATCAGGGCAAAATCAAGAGGTTGAAACCGGTTGAGAAGAATCCTCTCAGAATCGATCGGTTAAAGCCAAGAATCCAAGGCCATTTCGTCAGAATCTGGAGCTCAAACGACAAAACCAACAAAGGATAAAGCCAGAAGAAATCCCCGGAGAGACCCACCAATAGGGTGTGGCCATCTGGCCACACCCTGGCCGCGGAAACGCGGCTTGGGCCGCGTTTCCGCGGCAATCTTGGGGAGTTAGGGGGAGCGTGAACTCCCCCGACCTTCCCGGGATTCTGGTTGTTGGGTTTATGCCTATACAAGGCCATTATCTGCGCTGAAAATGGGTGGCCAATGCAGATTAGGATTTAGCCTAGTTTTAATTCTTTGTAGTTTAGGTTTTTCTTTTCTTATTATGTAATTTGTATGTAACTTAGGGTAGAAGAAGATTCATGTAAGTAAGAGAGAGAGGCTGAAGTTGAGAGTGACACCGACGATGTACCCTCCTCCTTTCTTCCATTGTCTCTGCAATTAATAAAGGTAAAAGTTCTTTTTATGTTTATATTTTCTTTTGTTTCGTCTTCCTCTTCTACTTTACCTTGGTTGTTGTTGTTAAGTGTACAAGTGAATTCCAAAGCAAGTATAACTAAGCTACGTGAGAGCCAGCGATAGTTCATGAAGACGTTCTCCTCTTCCAAGCTCCGCATCACTTCGTTCTTCTTATGCTTGACGATATAATATGCACGGGGACCGAGCTCGAGTTTATGATCTATGCTTTGAACGCCTCTGAAGCAAAAAGGTAGAACTTGCAAAAAGGTTTCCAAGTAAGTCAACACTCAACCTAGGTAAGTATTTCTTTACTTTTCTCTCTCTCTTTTTTTTTTACTTCTTATGTATAGATCAACACCTCCTCAAACTCTTTCTTCTCCACTTCATTGTACATAGTCGCTTTTCATCGTTTTCTGATTTTCCATCTTCTTCATCTCTCGCTTTTTTCTTAACTTTAACCATTAACTTTCTTTTTCTTTTTCATAACATAAAACAGAGAAGAACTTTCGCTTATTTTCTTAACGATTTCAATAAAGAACTGTAAAGCTTCCATCGCAAACCCTCCTTGTGGATCACGACCCGCATAGCCACTTGCTATAGCGGAAGAATTGAGCACTTGCACATATTCTTTCTTAAGTTCTATAATCTCGTATTTTTTGTGCAGGTTTAGCCCTTAATCAAATTTTGGCGCCGTTGCCGGGGAGGGTAAAACGGTTTTTATTAAAATCTGAATTTTTATTGCAAATTTTTTTTGAACTAAACGAGTTTTCTTCTCTGTTGCAGGTTACAGGGCAAGAAAAGCAGGAAATTAATATTGCAGTGACATAAAAGTGGTATTGGGCCTCTGCTCTAGAAAGCAGAGACCCATTGCCCTCTGAATTGCCGCGTTTTCACGGCAAAAGCCGCGGATCCGCGGCAAGGAAGAGCTGACTACTAACAGCTTTTTGCAGGGCTGCTTAGTTTGCAAATTCTAGTTTGCTGCAATTATTTATTTCTTATATGCCATCACAAAAACCTGCTAATAATCAACAGTAAAACATTTGCTGCAAAAGTTAAAAATTGATTAGACGTTTGCATTTTAGGCACGCGTTTTTTTCAATTCATTTATTTTTACTGTTGAAGAGTGCTGGAGCAAGGTATGTTTGCATTGCATCTAGAATAGGACTATCTCTTGGTTGATTTATATCGCTTAGAGTGCATCTTATTTATCTTGTACACTTGCACAAAAACTGATATTAAGGGCACCACCCAATAATAAGATAAGGTGGGAATTTAATCACCCTTCCTTAGCCCAAAAATCAGAATCCAAGCACTCACTAACCCAAGCCTAACTTAAAATGAGTAGACGTTGGCCCTAGGGACATCTCGGACTCAATTAGGAGATTATCCTAAGGGGGAAAGGTGTTGAAACTTGACTCTTGCCAAATCAGTGTCTAGGAAAGGGATTAAGGGCCGAAAGCCCGAAGGTTGGTGGTTATTTAATTAAGGAACGTCTTTTGACGGAAAACCTCCCACCAACCTTGCCCTGACCTGGCTGATTAGCTTGTGGTCAAAGTCTACATTAAACCTCCTGTGGACAGTCTAACCAGTTAGGAGTTGTCTAGGTCTAGGTCTACCCTAACTTAGGTTAGAATTTTTCTTTCTTGTTTGTTTATTTGTTTGTTTTTCTTTCTTTTTGTTTGTATTCCATTGTGTGATATGGCTTATAATAATAATTTTTTCAACTATAATAATAATCCATATTACACATCAAACTCTTTTTCGGATATTACCAACCCGGCATATCATGACTTTAACCAACTAGTGTGCCGGATTGGTCTTATCCGAATCCATATAACCCATGTCCCCCATCGTATGACTATAATTTCCATAACGATTTCAACTCTTCACAGAGTCAGTGGGGATTCACTTACCCCGAGTCCAATTTTCAACCACAGTGTCCTCCTTCTCCACCTAGTCCACACTATTTTCAAGAGTCATACTCAGTTCCACCAGTCCAAAATAGAAAACCATCAATTTTGGAACGGAGTATGCGTGAGTCCAAACAACAATCACAAAATCTGATGGACTCACAATTTCAATACCACTTCCAAAACAACTCTTCATCTTTTCAACAAGACAATGAACCCATCAACTATGAAAAGATGCTAGAAGCCATGACTCATGCTCAAAATGCTAGAAATCGTGACATAGATATGACGGTCGAATCTCTACGTTCCCACTGTCCTGATGTCACTTACCATTCTGTTAGAACCGAAGAGTCATGTTGTTTTGGAAATCAAAATTTTATTTCAGAACAACCATTTGAACTTGCCTAAACTCCAAATTTTGAAAAAGATATTGACAGTTTAGCAAGTTTTCCTTTTCCTGAAATAGAACTTGAAAATGAATATGATCCTGAACCCCAACTTAGTGATTCACTTCTTCTTCCTGATTCGATTATGACTCCGGTATCTTCACCTGATTTCAATCTTTTCCCGGAGTCAACATTGGATCCTGTACCAATTCATAATGAAGTAGAATCACCCATCTTTGAGGATCATATTGAACTTGATCAATTATACACTTTTGAAGATCCTATTGACAAATTAGCAAGTTCTCCATTTTTTGAGATTGAACTCAATGAGATATGTGACCTAGATTCTCACATCTGTGATCCAGTTCACCTTTCTGAATCGATATTGACTCCTGTTTTGTTACCAAACTTGAGTAATATTTTAGAGTCAGTTTTGATTCCACACCTATCATTTTTGAACTTGAATCACCACCATTAAGTCACATTCCATTGTTAGAAAATACATGTGACTAGAGTTTCAATTTCTTGACTTGGACCCAATTTTTGAACCTATTTCGACTCCTGAACCTTTACTTGATTTAAGTCACCTTCCTGAGTCGGTATTAGTTCCTGTCCTTCCTGAGTCCAAGTCAACTGTTCTATCATTTCATACTCCATTCTGGGACGAGGTGGTGACAAATTTGACTCCGAAATTAGTTATGGAATATGGATATTAGATGGGGTTAAATATTTAATAAAGATCCTTCATGGATTTATCTTTTTAATGGGTTATATTAAAGATATTTTTGGTGGGTTCCTCTGAGACCCAAGAAAAGTTGATTGGGCCATGTTTCGTAGACCCATCAGACCACCACCGGAACCACCACCTTAAGGTAACCATTTTCCTTCCCTTTCTTCTTTTTCATGCATCTATGCATTAATTCATACATTGAGGACAATGCATGAGATAGGTGTGGGGGAGGGTCTAACATAACTTTTCTTTTTCTTTAAAATAAAAAAAATTAACATTTTTCTTTACTTTTAAAAACTTTTTGAAACATAGAAACAATATTTTGACTTATTTTTGTAAGAAATTAAGTTAATCTTAAGGAATAGGAAAATCCAAATTAGGATTTCTTATACTTGGTCAAAATAAGATTATTTGTTTGATTTATAGAGTTAGGAAGATAATTTGTCAAAGTAATTTAGTCTTGATCTTTACCTTGATGAAATATGCACATTTCAGACACTTACACACTTAGGGTTCAAAAACAAAGATTCTTATGCCTTATAAAATATATATATATATAAACAAATCTAATTATTGATTAGCTAGGTGCTTTGGCCTAAGAAAGTCTTAGTATTTATGCAAAAGATAATTAGATGAGTTTGAAAAAAAAAAGTCTAATTATTGACTAGCTAGGTGCTTTGGCTTAAGCAAGCCTTGGTATTTATGCGAAAGATGATTAGATAAGTTTGAAAAGAAAAATCCTCTGATTAAGCTGGGTATTTGTACCTAATAAAGCATAAGTATTCACGCCTAAAAGAGGTTCATATAATAAAATCCTTAGTTTTGTGGCCTTGTTTGCTCGAGTCTTTAAGTCCTAGGGGTGTCTTCTCACTTGGTGCCCTAAGACCGTCTGGTTTGGGAGTCATCGATTAAAGGCTCGTTACATGGGCAGATTAGAAAGCCTAATAAAACTAAGGAATAATACCACAAAAAAAAGTATATATATAAAAATAAATAAGGCATAAGAGTTAGAGTTAATGAACCCTTAGTCAAAATTTTCACAGTCACAAGTGCATATGACTTAGGGTAAAGTAATAGACTAGATGAGAAGTACAATTTGACTCCTTACTTTGATTGATAACAAATTTTTGAATAGAGACTAAGTTTAGGAATGAAAAATTCAATTTTCCTATAACTTATAGATTGCTTAGATCTTACAATCATATTTCAAATATTTTTCTCTTTCAAAATGCTTTTCGAAAATACTAACTCTTTATTTCTCTTTCTTTATGGATTTTGTGGGTGCAATCCGCTGAAAACCCTCACGAGACAAAACTCGTCCTCTAGGGGGAACCTAGAGGTTTAACGGCTTGTTGCACATGCTCAGTGCAATCGCGCGACCTGCGAAACTGGTCTTATAATCTCTAGTATAGTTTAGTTGTTTTGCTCGAGGACGAGCAAAAGATAGGTATGGGGGTGTGATTGGTTGCTAATGTTGCATATTTAATGTCACATTTCCATACTTATTTTAGAATAAAAGCCTGCATTGTCCTAATTATTTGTTTAATTTATTTGCAGGCCCAATCCTTAAGGAGATGAAGAGAAATAAGCCCAAAAGCCCACCAGAATCTGAATTAAATCAGAGTTAATTCGTACACATAAAATCAGGGCAAAATCAAGAGGTTGAAACCGGTTGAGAAGAATCCTCTCAGAATCGATCGGTTAAAGCCAAGAATCCAAGGTCATTTCGTCAGAATCCGGAGCTCAAACGACAAAACCAACAAAGGATAAAGTCAGAAGAAACCCCCGGAGAGACCCACCAACAGGGTGTGGCCATCTGGCCACACCCTGGCCGCGAAAACGCGGCTTGGGCTGCGTTTCCGCGGCAATCTTGGGGAGTTAGGGGGAGCGTGAACTCCCCCGACCTCCCCGGGATTCTGGTTGTTGGGTTTATGCCTATAAAAGGCCATTATCTGCGCTGAAAATGGGAGGCCAATGCAGATTAGGATTTAGCCTAGTTTTAATTCTTTGTAGTTTAGGTTTTTCTTTTCTTGTTATGTAATTTGTTTGTAACTTAGGGTAGAAGAAGATTCATGTAAGTAAGAGAGAGAGTCTGAAGTTGAGAGTGACACCGACGATGTACCCTCCTCCTTTCTTCCATTGTCTCTGCAATTAATAAAGGTAAAAGTTCTTTTTATGTTTGTATTTTCTTTTGTTTCGTCTTCCTCTTCTACTTTACCTTGGTTGTTGTTGTTGAGTGTACAAGTGAATTCCAAAGCAAGTATAACTAAGCTACGTGAGAGCCAGCGATAGTTCATGAAGACATTCTCCTCTTCCAAGCTCCGCATCACTTCGTTCTTCTTATGCTTGACGATATAATGTGCACGGGGACCGAGCTCGAGTTTATGATCTATGCGTTGAACGCCTCCGAAGCAAAAGGTAGAACTTGCAAAAAGGTTTCCAAGTAAGTCAACACTCAACCTAGGTAAGTATTTCTTTACTTTTCTCTCTCTCTTTTTTTTACTTCTTATGTATAGATCAACACCTCCTCAAACTCTTTCTTCTCCACTTCATTGTACATAGTCGCTTTTCATCGTTTTCTGATTTTCCATCTTCTTCATCTCTCGCTTTCTTCTTAACTTTAACCATTAACTTTCTTTTTCTTTTTCATAACATAAAACAGAGAAGAACTTTCGCTTATTTTCTTAACGATTTCAATAAAGAACTGTAAAGCTTCCATCGCAAACCCTCCTTGTGGATCACGACCCGCATAGCCACTTGCTATAGCGAAAGAATTAAGCACTTGCACATATTCTTTCTTAAGTTCTATAATCTCGTATTTTTTGTGCAGGTTTAGCCCATAATCAGTAGGATAAGAAGTAGAAGATGAGAGAGTGGGTTGGGTATAGTGATAAAAGCTCGGAAAAGAGATTGATGGATGGAAAGATGGGTTTAGCCTATAGAATGGATCATAACCAAATGAGTGTGGATAGACTATGGGAAATTATTATTTATTTATTTATTTATTTTAGTGGTGAATTATTTTTGGTTAACCTAGATGTACTGGGTCTCTCGACCAAGTTGTCATACACAATTAATAAAATAAGATCACCCAGTCAATTAAAGAAAAAAATCATTCTATCCAATTCTAAGGTAGATTTAGTCCTAGACGAATCCTAACTGAAGATTACCCGCATAAGGTATATTGCAGAATCTAATCACAAGTTAATCGGCCAGGTAGGTGGCAAGATTGGAAGGAGGTATCTGCGCAAAAGCGACGGACCTAATTAAGTCAAACCACCAACATTCGAGGTTTTCCCTCTCAATCCCCTACCTTAATAACCAATTTGGCAAGAGTTAAATTTTAAAAACTTTCTCCATAGGTCAATCCCCTATTAAGTCCGAGATGTCCCTAAGGCCAGCCACTCAGATTTTAATTAGGATTGGGTTAGTGAGTGAGAAGATGGTTTGTGAGCTAAAGGAGGGTCATGACTTCCCACCTTATCTTGTTACTGGAGTTGCCTTTAATTTGATTTCGTGCAAAAGTATGCAAGTAAATAGATAAATAACACTCTAAGCAATTTTAAATCACCCAAAAGTACTTTCTAATCTAGATGCAATGCAGACTTATCTTGCCTCCAACACTCTTCAACAGTAATTTAAAAAAACAAAATTAGACAAATGCCGATGATGCAAGTCTATCCATTTTTTAAACACTTCAATCAATGGATTACTGTTAAATTAAAAATAAATAAGAAAAATTAAACACTTAGTAAATAAAGAAAATATTGTTCCCTCTCCGGCAACGGCGTCAAAATTTGATTGTCAAAAACACAGAGTTTAAAAAAGTGTTTATCTGATTTATGCTGACTTTGAATTCTTTCAATTTAACGGCAGTAGCAAGGGCTATGCTGGTCAAATCCATATGAAAGAATGCGATAGAAGCTTTTCAATATCTCCTTAAGCACTAAATTGGTTAAGTACTTTTCTAAGAAAAATAACTATATGTTAAGTGTTGACGTATAAAAATGAATATGGAATTTGGTGATAAGTTGGGGTTTAGAAAAGCATTAAAGAAATATGATCTACTAATCATCACCACCACTAACTTACTAACCTATGCAAAGTTTTAATTCACTTTAGATCATAAAAGATAGATCATGAAGTTGCATTCAATTCAAGTAAGATATATAAGATAAAAACTAAACTCTGTTGGAACTTATTTCGATGACGACGTTTGTGAAGATCAAATTCATTTGGAGCTCTAACACATGACAAATCAAGAGTCCTACATGATCAAGATGTGCCAAGGAGAGTTGATAGAGTGTGGTTTGTAAAGTTGAAATAGCATGTAAAAGCCTTGACACAAACACACACTTCATTGGTCCATTAGTCGACTTGATGTATATTATAAGTCAACTAATCCTTGATGTAGTCGACTAACCCAGAACCCAAGTCGACTAATCCTGTGTCCTGAATCTGACCCAACTCTCTGTTTCTTTATTAGTCGACCGACAGTAAAACCAAGTCGACTAATACATCTTGTAGTCGACTAATAAGAGTCCCCTAGTCGACTAATCCTTGGTCCAAGTCGACTTGAAGTTAGTTGCAGTCAACTTGAAGTAGTTATTCTGAAACTGTTCTTCCAACGGCCACTGACCTAGTCGACTAATAGCTAAACATAGTCGACTAATAGAAGGAATTTTGCCTAGGTTAGTCGACTAACTCCATGGGCAAGTCGACTAATAGGCAGTTCTGACTGTTGGACAGTTTTTGTTATCTGGTCTTTTGTGCAACTGTTTTCAACGTTCCTTTGATTCAAATTGCACCTATTAACTCCCTAACTAACCCTAGTCTTCAGCTATAAATAGGAAAGTTATACCAAAGGCCAAATACTAAGAGATTTTATCAATTTTCCAAAGCCAAAAATCTGCAAACCTGAAAACTATTTTTCCCACTTCAGTTCTTCACCAAAAGACATTTTCATTGTGAAGATTCTCTGAAGTTTTTGTTTCCTATACTGTACCTTGTCCACATACACATTCAGTATCAAGGCTATAGGAAAAGAGTTGTAATTCTCAAAGTGTTCATTATACACGGGAGGCTTCTTGGTTGAAGAGGCAAGTTGTACAAGGTGACCATTGTACACGGGAGGCTTCTTGGTTGTAGAGGCAGTTGTACAAAGGTAAAAGGTGTTCTCTTGGTGGAAGAGAAGGTGTACACATTTGGCGAAGGGGATTCGACAAGTGGTGTACATGTTGTATTGATTTTGGGTGGCAAGATCAAGGTTAAAGGAAAATCTCAAGCGGGTGGCTTGGGGACTGGATGTAGGTCACAAGGACAGAACCAGGATAAATCTCTTTGTTTGCGTTTGTCAATTTCTGAGATTTGTTTTCCTTTACATGCAAGTTATTTATTTTGTTTATTTACTTAACGCTAATCCTTCTAGTTTTAGATTTGTGTTGACTTGAGTTATTTCAGATCTATAGTTGCCTACAAGAGATAATTCCGCAATTAGTTCTTATCTCAACGATCCTACAAACTCTATTTAAAATAACCACTAACCAAGATCTAACATTAAATTATCAAAGCCTTCTAAGTATAGAATAAGAAGAATAATAAAGATTCAATATTAAACTATCAAAACTATCTAAGCATAGAATAAGAAAAACTATTGGAAAGTATTAACACATATGGATTTATCTAGTCATCATTATGTGCTTTCAAGAACTTTAGCTAATCTTAGGGTTAAGCATGCATATGATCCAATAAGTTTATTCTAACTTAGAATTAGAAGTAGTGGTGGAGAGCTTAGTAAGTCAAGAAGAAGATTAGCTACTCATGATGAAAACTAAAGAAAACATGATAGATGAGAAAGCAAGTAAATAAAGCAATTAAATAAAAATAAATTAAAAAGAAAAACCTTGTTATTGATGCAGTCACCTTCAATTACAAGAGCATCCTCCTTCTTTACAAAGCTTGAACTAGAACTAAATCCTAAAAATTATAAAGAAAATTTGGAAGAAAAAGAAACTAAAAAAGACCCTAAGTTTTGATTTCTAATGTAAAGATG
Organism: Agave tequilana; assembly: GCA_038442645.1. Taxonomy (NCBI): domain Eukaryota; kingdom Viridiplantae; phylum Streptophyta; class Magnoliopsida; order Asparagales; family Asparagaceae; genus Agave; species Agave tequilana. Next base: position 26,695 of record JAVJIF010017161.1, on the reverse strand, counting down.
CTTGATTATGATAAATTTCAGCTTTTTAAATAGACCTTAGAGCCAATCATAATAAGATACAAATTAATAGTTTTAGTTCAATCTCAATTCAATATGAGAATTCAATTCTAAACTGATATGTAGCAAGCTGGCGTTGTAGTTTCTGAATACGACTCATCAGATAGCTGAATTGAACACGGTGATCAACATAAGAATTGTAACCCTTTAATTCCTCTTTCTGTAGAATATCTGTAGCGAAAGTTATAATCAAAATACTAAGAGGTATCTACTCTGAATCCGAGTCTGAATTGATTTTGAATACCATTTAATTTGAATTATCCTCCTTATCTCCAATTAAAATTAGGATTAGCTTTATCCTATCCATCTTCTAGAAATATATCTTCTAATTTTGAATTTGAATTGTGAAGATGATTTATCCTTTTCTCCTCTAGATTTCAAATTGATTTAAATTGAAATCCAAATTTAGATAGGATTAGGAATAAAATAGAAGCTTTCTCTATCCTTATCTTCCATTTAAGTAACTACACTTTATAATTAAAAGAAAGTTAAATAGCAAAGTTAAATAAAGAATAATTAAGGACAAATGTGCAAATATGACGATAATAATGCAAAATTGAGATGCAATAATTACACTATATAAATTTTAAGCTTTCATAAATTTAAAAAATTGTGAATTATCTCAACATGTCATGCATAATTTATAGACAGCACTGGAAAATTTCGAAGATGCAAAGGATATGAAATTTCGAAGATGGTTCCGAGAAAGTGTAAGTGCTATCAATAATTTTTGCATAGTTCTAGTCTAATGATTTAGCGAAATAACATTGTTTAACTTATTAGGCTGCACGAAAGGCTGGAATAAATGCAATTCTGTTAACACTATCTATGTCTCACAAATTTAAAGTTAAGACATACAAAAGCTTTAATATACAAGCTTTAAATTTTGCAAGAAGTCATCAGAAGAGTCTAACTATAATCAAAATAGCAGAGATGTTGTCATGGCAATGACAAGCTATACAAGTAAGCATGATAATGACCTGGAGAAGGGAATACTACTTATTACAGAGTGATCAAAAATATCATTGAACTTTCATTCAATGAGGGGTAGAGGAAAATCATTCTGTTTGAGTGTGACTAGGCCAATAACAACAAGAATAAAACAGATAAACATGGCTTCACATTTGTTGATTTTACAAAGACAAATAAGAAAATTTGTTCTTTTATTCTACCATCTCTGGTATTGCAAGTATTCTTCGTGCCGGATCCATGTGATATGTCTTGGGTGGTGTCTATTGTCACAAAATTAAGGAATACCACTGATTTAAGTACTGAAAGTGAATGCTTGAGGTTTTGCTCGTCAGAATCGATCCTAATGTGGCATCTACTTCTACTGACGATGTTGATCCTGCGGAGAAGAAACAAATATATTCTGATTTATTCCACTTTAATTTAATTATATACTAGATTTTTTAATGTAACATAGAGTATTAATGTATGACTGCTTTACTTTATGTCTGGAGATGATCTAGCTGCATATATATAATTTATTTCTAGAAATGGTGAAGTTGCATGTATTGTATGACTGTTTAATTTTATATTTTGTGTATTTTATTTCTTTGTTGACTTACATATATGTATTGTATGACTGGTTAACTTTATATCTGAGGATTATAATTGTGAAATACAGGTCTTCAAGATGGCAACATCATCCTCCAGTCAGCAAGGAAGCCAGTCCAAGAGAAAGAATAGGCTGGTCGGCCAGATCTAGATTGACGTAGATGGTTGCCTATTTAGCATTAAGGAGGATTAAAGTATTATATTATGAGTTGGCTATAAGTTATTTGGGTCATTAATCATGTTGTTTATATTTATACTTTATTAAGATTTTAATCCAATATGGATTGTGTTATATGCAAGGCACGCATTTTCACTGCTAGCTTGGAAGGACACAGGGGATATTCCAAAAAAGTACGCAAGTGGTTCAACAAAAATACCCAAAAAAATTAGAATGACAATAAAAATCACTCTCTGCGTCATACTTTTGATCGCTGCTTGGGTTCTATAGCTGAGGCTACTACTCAGAAACCGAATAGATTTGATAGTGAGACTTTGAAGAACCTCTTGTTGATTCTTTTTATTTTTGAGAGGATAGTCTCTTATCGACATATGAAAAGAACAGTCAGGACGACAGGAGTGGCTCAGTAAAATAAAAATTTTATTAATTGTTTATATATTATTATACACGGTACATTTACTGATTTCTTTATTTTTAAATTTGCAGTTGAAGAGCCAAAAATGTAAAAGCCTCTCGTGCTGCCAATGACTTGCTACATAGGATGGTTAGAGACGCTCTTTTTATGTGGAAGGACAAAATTGTAAGTTTAAATTTATTTTCATTTGGTTTTATAACATATTTGTTTTTAAAACTAATTTAATATTTTAAGTTTCTTGCATTTGTAATAAGAAAGAGGCCCGTAGGAGGGAGCCGAACGCAAAGGAGATTTATAACAAGGAATTCCTGAAGATGGATGCGTTGGATGCTCATGAGGGCGAGCTTCCCATTCCTTATACCTGGGGTAAGCCGGTCACAGATGAAGTCATATTTGTTGGTGTAAGTATTAAAAGTTTATTTATATATTCTTATATTTTTCAAAAATAATAGAAATCTAATTATATTTTTAATACCTTTAATAATTTTCAGGTCCAACTCGAGAGGTATTATGATGCGGCGATAGCAAATGGCAGTGACGAGAGCACTGCTAGCACACGAACTACTGCCGAGATATTTGAACATGTGATGGGCTCAGGTTTCATGTAAATGTTCTCATAGGCACCAAGCCCGCTAGAAGGGATGCCTACACCGTCTAGCTTAAGTAGCAAGTTTAGGCCATGAGACAGGAGTCGGGACCATGAGGCAACAGTCGGAGGACGGCCGGTAGAGGATTGCCAGTTTGAAAGCGAGTCGAGAGAGATGTAGCAGCTCATAGCACAGTTCATGGCGAGTCAACAAAGCATCGGGCAACCTAACAGCGGGGGTGACGATGGTGCTAGCGGGGGCGGCGACGGTGCCTAGGTGAGATTGTAAGAGAGTTTGTTATTTACTTGGATTCTTATACATATTGATTTGTTTGATGTTTGTTTCATTATGTTTGTTATGTTTATGTTTATGAACAATCGTTTATGTTTGGATTGACATACATAAATATATGTTGGTTTATGTATGGATTGACATTTTTGGTTGTTAAAGGAGTTTAGTTGTAATTGTATCAGTTGTTGGAGTTTGGTATGTTAGGGGAGTTTGAATTGACATGTTTGTTATGTTGTAATTACATGTTGTAATTGTATCAGTTTGTATGAGTTATAAATGTACATATGTATGTCAGTGTGCTACAGTTTCTTAAATAAAATTCCACAAATTGCGCCAAATACATAATTCGACACAATTTTGTCCTATAATTGCATCAAAAATTATATTTTTGACGCAATTTAGGACATTCACTGTATTTTTAAAGTATAAATTTTCAAGTTCTGCAACATTCTAGAAGCAGACTAGGGGTGAGCATCGGTCGGTTCGGTTCGTTTTTGCTAATTTTTACAAAACCGAATCGAACCGATTAAACTTAGTAACCGAACCGAACCGAATCAACTCAGTTCGGTTCGGTTTTTCGGTTTTTTCGGTTAGGTCAATATATTGCCATCATTTCTTACATTTTTTAATCACCATTATATTATCATCCTTTAATATTATAACCTCAAATATCCATTACCCAAATTAGAAATAAGAAAAAGATTTTAAGCTTAATGTGAATTGAAAATTTCATATTCTAAAACTTTTACACCGTATTTGAGCTCTTATATCAAAACTCATATAATTATTACTAACTTTTAATGATAAGAATAAAAAAAGAACTATATTAATATAAATATTATTCTCAATTGTGATGGTGTACTTAATATTGCTTTCATATATTCAACATAAAAAAGATGGTATTACTAAAACTAATGAGATAAGCTTCCACCAGTTTTTATTATGAACTATATGATTCACTAAATTGAATTTGAGTAGGTTAATATATAGAGTGAGAAATTCGGTTCGGTTCGGTCTATTCGGGTTTTGGAACACAAAACCGAAACCCGACCGAATTAGAGCAGTTCGGTTCGGTTCGGGTTCGGGTTTCGGTTTTTGGTCGGTTATTTCGGTTATAACCGAACTCTGCTCACCCCTAAAGCAGACGACAAATTGTATCAAAAATTAAAATTTTCAACGCAATTATAGGACATTCAGTGTATTTTTAAACTAAAAATTTACAAAATTCGCATAATTCTGGAGGTAAACAATTTGCATCGAATTTCATTATTCGACACAATTATAGGACTTTTAAGTAAATCATAATTTTATATGGCATCGAATTTTTGATGCAAGATCAAATTTCAAATCTTATTAATTTAGCAAATTTGCATTGAAAATTTCATATAAAATTATTACATTAAATTCTTGACGTAATATATATTTTCACAGAAACTATATAATTCTGGGAAATAAATATTGCATAGAATATTCAATGCAATTTTTAGGATTCAATTTTTGATGCAATCGTTGCATTAGGGATATTTATGGCGTCCGTTTTCGACGTAAAAAATCGATGCAACTGTAAAATTTTCGATGCAAAATGACCATTTTGGACGCAATTAGATAGATATTCTAGTAGTGCAGCAACTCAAAGAACCACCATCGGGCTTCCTTCATCAAACCTACGGGCAGATGCTCAGGCGAATGTACCCTTGGTAGTTTTTCTCTACCAAGCGCAGAACACAAACGCCAGCCTGCGAGCTCCCCTCAAGCGAATGTACCCTTAGTAGTTTTTCACTACCAAGTGCGGAACACATACGCTGGCCTACTAATTGGTTACATATATTGCATATATAATGATACATTTCCATAATTATTACCTAATAAAATCATGTATTTAATCTTATATTCTTCTTTATAAAATGCAGGCATATTGCTAAACGAAAAGGAAGAGAAACGAGCCCAAAAGCCCATCAAAATTCTGATTTAATTCAAAATTTATTCGAAATCAGAAAATCAGGGCAGATCATGACAAATCAGAGAAGATAAAATCAGTTGAAAACTTGTTAAAACAAATCTTACCAAATCAATGGATTAAAACTGAAGATCAAAGGAGGTTTCGTCAAATTCAAAAGCTAAAACGGAAAATCTAGCAAGAGATAAAATAATATCGCGAAATCAGGGAGCACCACCACCGAGTGTGGCCACCTGGCCACACCTAGGCCACGGAAACGCGGTCAAAGCTGCTTTTTCGCGGCTTTGTTAGTTCTGTTGGGGGAGCGTTTGCTCCCCTTTTCTTTGTACGCTCTCCCTCTTTGTTTTTCACTATAAATATTGCATTCCGCAGAGAATAAGGGACTGAAAATTAGTTTAAGTTTTTCTCTTTATTATTAGGGTTTAGGTTCTTTGTTAGATAGTATTAAGAAGTTGTATCTCTATTTTTAGTTAGTAGTTCCATATACAAGTGAGGGAGAGAGGAAAAGAGTGATTGTAATCTGAAGTTGAAGTGACATCAATAAAGGATCAAGATATGTCTTCTTCTCCAATTCACAGGTATGTTTCAATTCATTTACATGTTGTGTTTTACCTTAATTATGAATGCTAAATTTATTTTTTGGGCTCACTATAATCTCTCTTTGATCCCTCTCTTGTTTTGAATGATTTTGATATAAAGAACCTAACGGAATCATATGAATGCCTTCAACTAAGCCTTGCTTCTTTGAAAGTGTTCTTGAAGGAACGTGAGGATGGGTTTGAATTTCTAAAACTTTTATTTTTAAAACATCACTTAAACTTGTTTTTATTTCATATTTAAAAGGTGACTTGATAATTTAACTTTCAGTTCTAGATAAATTCTTAAGAAAAAGAGTTAACTTTTTCAAACAATCTTATTTGCTTTACTTAAGACTTTCAAAACTCAAGCTTAAGTTTTTACCTATGATTAAGTTGAGGAACTGAGAATTTCAAGAAAGGAATATATCGTTGAGTAGTAAGATAGTGAGCCCAAGATTTTTTTTCATATATTAAAACAAACAACCAATCAATGTTCAACACTTTTTAAGATCATCTTTCCAAAGCCTTCTCTAAGTTTTCAATTTTTCTTTTAATCACTTTCTTACTCTTCATTCTCTTTTTCAACATAAAAAAACACTGACTCTTTGTTTTTTAAACAATAACATCGAAAACCTTTCATCGCATTCCTTCTCGTGGACATGACCCGTTAGTCCAAAGCTAGACGATAATTCTCACTGCATTTACTTGCAATCACCTACCGGCTCTCCTTCATCCAAACCTACGGACGGATGCTCAAATGAATGTACCTTAGTAGTTTCCATCTATCAAGCATGAAACACAGATTCCAGCCTACAGGCTTCACTCATCTTGCGGACATTTGTATCCTTGGTAGTTTTTCTCTACCGGGCATGAAACACAAACTCTAGCTTACGGGTGAATGAGATCTAAACTGGATCATCACTCTACTGTTGTTCTTACCCCCACTCAGAATAGATTCATCTAATCTGTCAATAGGTCACACCCCCACTTCAGGTCCTTACCAAGTTCACAACTCCGCTAATGGGACAAAAATCTACTCGGAAGTGATCGTAAACTCAACTCTACTGTTGGGATTCCCTCACTCGGCGCAGCTGGGACTCCCTCCACTCAGAGATCCGAATGATTACTCTGTTGTGGGGTCCTACCCCTGCTCGAAGTAGACGGATCCAGTTTGTCACTAGGTCGTATCCCTACTTCAAACCCCTTTTTTGCAGGTAAACATTCTGGAGAGTCTGTAATTGCATGAAACATATGGTATATACATAAGGGTTTACTTGTTTGGATTATCCTTTGGACGTACTAGTTTGGTGTGATTAGAAGTTATAGACATCAAGCATTCCGGAGAGGTCGGATCATCTAGGTATTGTCTGAACACCTCCTTTGCATACTTTTGCACGAATTTCTCATTTCAAGATAAAATAGGTTACGCATGTTCAGCCCATAATTGCACGAGATATATGGTATATGAATGAGGATTTTCTTATTTGGATTATTCCTTCAACATACTTCTTGTGTGACAGGAAGCTGAGTTTTAGTAGTCATGTTACCCCAACCTATTAAATATCTGCCAATTATGTTGGTTTTTTCATTACTCTTATTATACTGCATCCTTTAATTTTAGTCGTTTCATTACATGCTTCTGTGCGTATAATCCTTCCTTCCCTCATCCGATAGGTGTTTATACCCTTGGCAATTTTCCTCTACCAGGTGCGAAACACAAACACTATAATGCTAGCTCCCCTCGGGTATTTGTACCTCTGGTAGTTTCTCTCACCGGGTGTGAAACATAAATGCCAGCCTGGAAGCTCTCTCCGTTGTAGGTTCCATGTCTACTCGGAGCCCCTACTCTGCTATAGGAATTCACCATTCTCAGAGTCTTAAGCTCACACCTCCGCTGATAGGCCAAAGCCCCACTCGGAAGCTTACGAGAATCCAACTCTGCTACTAAGACTTTCATCACTCGGAGCCCTAAGAGTTTGTAGATACTTCTGATGGTACAACCCCCATTCAAAAATAACACCGCAAGCTTACCAATTCCCTTCCAAGTCAAACCAATCACATCAGTGACAGAGTTAGGTACTCCGAAGGGGTACGATCATGTTCGTCCCAAAAAGTCAACAGTAAAACAAACCAGGCAAGATTTACACAATCATTTTCATTCTCAAAGAAGTACATATATATTTATATAGGATCTAAAACTAGGCAACACAAACACTAGAGGGGAGATGAATAGTGTTTAAAAATTTCTAAACAAGAAATATTAATAACTTGCAAGAAATAAACATTTACAGAATAAAATTCAAAATGGAAATGTAAAAAACAAGAGATTTTATTTTGGTTCGAATCTTTTGACCTATATCCAGTCCCATACAATCTGCTTGAGATTTTCCTTGACCTGATTTTGAAACCCTCAAAATCAAACAATACACCACTTGACAAAACTGCTTCGTCAAATATGTACACCCCTTCTTTACACTAAGAAAGCCTTTTTAGAATGAATACACTTTGTTCTATAAGCCTTGACTTTGATGTTGTAGTAAATCTACAAGGATGTTATAGTACAACTCTCAGAATTTCTTCACAAGAAATTGATTTGAGGGAAGAAAGAATCAAAGGAGAGAGCTTTTCTGAAGAATAGAACTTTGAAAGAATTTTGACATAATTTTGTATAAGAAATTGTTATGTAAAATCTTATAGCTAGAGAATACATGTAGTTGGAATGGTTATTTGATTTAAATTTGAATTAAAAAATGAGTGAGAAACGCCAAAAATTCAAAAGTTTACACAATTGTTCAACAGTTAGAAACTGTCTATATAGTCGACTTATAATAGACATTAGTCGACTAGACATACATATTTGAATACGGTAGTCATCTTATAGAAAATGGTAGTCGACAAGACTGCTAAGAAAATGAAATCAATGTTTCTGTTAGAACTGCTATAAGTCAAATAATAGGACTTATAAGTTGACTATATCAATGTAATACAAATATACAAAGTGTAAAGTTCAAGAATAAGTCGAGTAGGAAGATCATAAGTCGACTAATAAAGTTGTAGGTGAAATAAATATTTCTGATAAAAGCTTATAAGTCGACTATATGAATTTATAAGTCTACTATACTGACAAAAAATAGGATTGGTGGTTCTCTATTGGACTCTATAAGTTGACTAGGTATTGGATTAGTCGACTAAGTGTTGTATGAATCAGAGTATTAGTCTAAATTAAGTCGACTAGAAGAATTTATAAGTCGAGTAGGAATGTGTATAAGTGTGTGTTCAAGGCTTTTAATAATTTTCTAAAACTATAGAAAAATTACATAAAAATTAAAAAAGCCTTATAATATCTTGTACTCCTTGATCTCCAAGTATGAGCCATGTCTTCAATAGAATTTCTCAATTTTGTTCTACAAAACATAAGGGATTACCAAAAAAACTATATATGCACAACACATACACAAGTTTTTTATTATCAAAATATATGAAATTTAAACATGTGATGAATATGTATGGGCAAGATTCAATATTCTCCCCCTTTTTGATGATGACAATCAAGTATATATAACCAACTACGTATATAGAGAGTACATAAAATTTAAGAAACATGAGAATCTCCCCCTGCATGAAAGCATATATGTTATATCACAAGTTTCATATATCACACAAGTTTCTTCTATTCTGCTTCTATTCTCCCCCTGAGCAATAACAACAATGATACAATGTGTCTCCCCCTTTGTCATTAACAAAAATAAAACTATAGAGATTTCAAAGAATTTAGAAATATGACAACAGAACACAGCCCAAATATCATAGAAATAAAAATAGAGTTTGGTAAACATTACAAATATCTAAAAGAACAAACCAAAGTCTTACAAAGGAAACATAATGAAAGCAAACAAGACAATAACTATAAACTGAGTTTGTTACATAAAAAAAGACATAAAAACATGAACATGCAGCCTAAATGTGATGTTTGATGATTGATGAAGAGAAATTGAATTGAACTAAAGAAAAAGTTAAAGTTAAAAAGTTCTTAGCCTCTTCTCAATATAACCGCATAGCAAGGGCTAGACGGGTCGATCCATTAGAAAGGATGCGACGAAAGCATTTCGGAATGAATTCTCTAACAATTAGCTTAGAAAAGAAAGAATTGTAATTGTAAGCAAAAGTTTTAAATAGAAAGATCAGACATAACCAACTAATCATCTGTCATGACCAAACACTAGTCTATTAAGAATAAATATCATGTTTAACCTATAAAGATTATCCCTAGATTGTTGTTTCAAATCTAAGAAAGAAAAGTAAGAAAAAAAGTAAACCCTGATTACAATACACTCGATAAAATTAAGCATTAGTTTATCGAAGTCTCAAAGCATAGCATAACAAAAGTAGTTTTAATTTAACGTTAAGCCATCAAAGCATCTAAGTATAAGCCAAGAATAATTATTAAATAGTATATCCTAAAGATAATTTAACTCAGTTCATGACTAACCTTCAAGAATTATTTACATACCCCAGGGTTTTAATATGCATAGAGTTCAATCAATTTATTTCATAGATCTAGGTTTTAATTGGTGGAGAGATTAGCAAGCTACTAAAGAATTAGTTACACATATACATGGTAAAATTAAGCATGGTATTTAAAGATTGCATAAAAGAGATGAAACTGGAATAAAAGAAAAACAAATTAAAATATTAAAGAAATTGAAAGAAAATAATAACATTTTGTTAAATCTGTCACCAACTCAGTATAAAGCCTTCTCCTTTCTTCAACTCTTCTTTAAAGTAAAAAAATCTAGAAAAATACAATTAAATTCAGAAAGAAAGAGGATTTAAAGAAAATCACAGGCTTGAGCTTGTGAGATCTGCCCTTCCTCTGTTTCTCTGCAGAGGTATTTATAGAGGTTTTGAGAAGTAGAGTCTCAGTACAAATTCTCCTCCAAAACGCTGGACCAACCGACTCCAAAGAGCCGTGGAAACGTAGTTTTTATCGCGTTTCTGTGGCAAAGCGTGTCCAATGGCCACGCGCTTTGGTGTGTGGCCTCCTATGGTCTGTTCATCTGGTGATCTATCCTCAGAACCTTTAGTTGATCTCTAAATTTGAAATATGATGATTTTCTAGATAACTTGGAGATCAGGTTATCTCTAATTCTGAGTTAAATTCAGATTTTCTCCCCTTTATCTTCATCTTGTAGTGTAAACAAACAGATTTAAATAGAAGTCCACCTCTATCTTTAATTATGATGAGGATTCATCTTGTTCTATCTTTCTCCTCCTCTAAGTTTTAAATCAAATTAATTTAAAATCCAAATTTAAATGAGAGATAAAAAATGCTTCCTCTATCTTACCAATTAATATTTATTTTCTTAATTCTTGTGGGCTTTTGGGCTTCTTTTAAGCTCTCTCTTGGATCATGGAAGCTTGCACATCACTAAATAATAAATGAATTAAATAGTAATATTTTAACAAAAATTAAGTATGATAATGTGAATAATAATATGCATTATTGATGACTAATCACACCCCCACACATATCTTTTTGCTCGTCCTTGAGTAAAAATAAAAATAAAAAAAAACTAATCTAACTATCCTAATATCACTTTCGTAAGAATCACGTTTGCACTTAAAACAAGCCATTACAGCTCTAGGTTACTCCTAGAGGATGAGTGTTGTCTCGTAAGGGTTTTTAATGGATTACACCCACAAAATCCATAAAGAAAGAAAAATAAAATATTAGTATTTTTAAAATTCTATTTTAAAAGATGGAAAATATTTGAAATATCTTTGTAAAAATTAAGCAATTTATAAGTTTTTAGGATTACCAAATTGATTATTCTCATACTTAGTCTTTATTCAAGTATTTATTTATCAATTTAGGTTAAGATTCAAGCTGAATTTCTCATCGAGTCTATTATCTTTACCCTAAGTCATATGCATCTGTGTGACCATGAATTTTTCTTTTTACTTGGGATTCTTCAACTTTAACTCTCATGCCTTATACATTTATTACTTTTTTTTGTAAGAAGTCCGAAGTATTACCACTTCGTTGCCCATTAAGCACTTCTTTTTTTTTAATATGTATGACTCTTTTAATTTTCTTTCGTGTAGGTATCAATGCTTCTTGAGGCCCTAATACCTAACTAATTGATTATTAGATATGTTAATACATATATTATATATTTTTCTCTTTTTTTTGAACTTACCTAATTATCTTTCGCGTAAATATTAAGGCTTTCTTAAACAAAAGTACCTAGCTAATTAATAATTAGGTTTGTTTATTTTATATATACTTTTTCTAAGACACAAGAGTTTTTATTTTGAATCCCAAATGTGTAAATGTATAAAGCATGCATATTTCATCAAGGTAAAGATATCAAAACTAAATTACTTTTTAAATTTTAATATGTATAACTCATCTAGTTTTCTTTCGTGCAGGTATTAAGGCTTCTTGAGGCTCTAATACCTAACTAATTGATTATTAGATATGTTAATACAAATATTTTATATTTTCTCTTTTTTTTCAAACTTACCTAATTACCTTTTGTGTAAATACCAAAACTTTCTTAGGCCAAAGTACCTAGCTAATAATAATTAGGTTGTTTATCTTATATATACTTTTTCTAAGACATGAGAGTTTTTGTTTTGAATCCTAAATATGTAAGTTTATAAAGCGTGCATATTTCATCATGGTAAAGATATCAAGACTAAATTACTTTTTCAATTTTTCCTCCTAAACCTAAAAATCAAACAAATACTCTTATTTTGACCAAGTAGTAAGAAATCTTAATTATGATTTTTCTATTCTTTAAAATTAACTTAATTACTTACAAAAGATAAGTCTAAAAGTCTTTTTTATTTTTCTAAAAAAATATTTTGAAAATATTTTGATGTTACTTTTTTTAGTTGGTTTATTGTTATGTTACTTTTTTATGTTACTTTTTTATGTTACTTAATTTTTTATATTAGTTGGTTACCCCCCACCTATCTCATGCATTGTCCTCAATGTATGAATGTAAAGCATGAAATAAAGTGTAAAAATAGATAACATAATAATAATAATAATAGTAGTAATAATATACAAATATATGTACAACACATGTTTCTCTCACACCTAGATCTTTTTAGGTTTCATTCCTCTAGCTTCCCATCATTCTAATATGTTCTCTTTATAGGGCACAATGGGATGCCAATCTTATTTTTATTTTAGCTCTCTTCCTCCCTAGTCTCGTCTTTATTAAGCTCTTCTTCCTCACATGTCTACATCCATTATTCAAAATTGATTTCCATCACACCTCTCAATTGGAACTTCCTCACTATGAATGCTTAGGAATTCTAGCTCAGCTCCACATATCTCCTTAAAACTTAGATCAACACTTTCCTCTAAAAGTGTGTAATTAACTAAAATATCTCTAATCGGTTCATTCAAATACAGGAGTTCTTCTTCAAAGAGGTTTTCAAAGGTTATGTCAACCGGAGGTTCTTGAATTATATTCTCATGTGATATATCATTTATTGGCTCATTGACAGTGAAGACACTCAAATCAAAATTTCTTTTTTTAGAGGGGACTTTAAAATTAGAATCTCCAATATGTGTCTTCTCATTAATAGAATCGTACTTATCCTTAAATAATTCATCAGGAAATAGAAACTCATTCGCTATACCATCACTTTCTTCCTCACAATTGTTTTCAATGAAGTTTACCTCAAATGTTTGGTCTTTTATCTATGAGGTTGTTTTTCTAGGTTGAAGACATTGACCTCTTTAATCATATCTCCAAAGATCAACCTCATTGATCCATTCCTACAATTAATGATAACATTTATATTTGCAAGGAACAGACGTCCTAAGATAATAGGAGTTTGAGACCTAGGAGTAGATACAGGTTGAGTCTCAAGAATCATAAATTCTGTTGGTTAGATAAACTCCCCAACCTGGATAAGGACATCAGTAATTTCTCCTTCGAAAATTTTCACAGACTGGTCAGCTAATTGGATTGTAACTTTAGTCGGATTAAATTCGCCCAACCCAAGTTGTTGGTAGACTGAGAAAGAAAGTAAGTTGATACTTACTCCCAAATCAAGAAGTACATGATTAATTATAGTTTGACCTGTTGTGTAAAAAATGGTAGGACAACTGGGATCATTGTACTTGACAGGGATTTGATTGGACAATAGCTCACTAATGTTAGTGGCTAGAAAAATCTTCTTGGGCATATTAATCTCTCTTCTTGGTGCACATGTCCTTAAGAAATTTAGCATAGCTAGGGACTTGTTGGATTGCATCAAGAGGAGGTACATTGATCTTGACTTGATAAAAAATATCAATGCTTTATCCATTTGTGCACTTTGTTTATTTTTAAGTCTATTTAGGTAAGGTGTTATAGGCTTGTGCACATTTTTATCTGACTTGTCTTTTTTCAGTATTGTCAGAGTCAAGTTGAGGAGGAGTGGGACTAGGAGAGGTGGATGCTTGTTTTGAGCTTGATGGTGTTGATACTTGATTATCAACTTGTTTTTTCGACCGCAATGTATGAATCAAATTACATTGGTTCATATGATCCTCTTGAGCCATATAAGCTTGACTAGAGTTTTTAGGGTTCGTTACCGGTTGACTAAGGTAAAGTTCCTTTGGGTCTTTGATCGGTTACTAATATTGCATATATATTTTTACATTTTCATATTTATTATATAATAAATCCTGTTATCTAATCTTATTTTTGTTTAATAATGTGCAGGCCCACTACCAATGGAGATGAAAAAGAATTGAGCCCAAAAGCCCACTTTAATTCTGATTTAATTAAATTTGAATCATAAATAAAGATAGGGACAAATATTCAGGAGGACAGAGACGATTCCAACTGAAAATCAATGCAAATCAAGGGAGATAAAACCAGTTGAAAATCAGTTAAATTCATATTTTCAGTAAATCCAGTTAGTTAACTGAAGATCAACGAAGAATCATCGAAATCAGAAGGTCAAATAGCATATCTTTTGGGATATACAAAAAGGAAATCAAATTTCCTCGATCCTGACCCCTGATGTGGCTAGATGGCCACATCAAGGCCACGGATCCGCATCAAGGTCACGGATTCGCGGCCAAAGCCACGGATCCATGGCTTGGTTAGGGAGATAGGGAAGCGTTTGCTTCCCCTATCTGCTCTTGCTCTTCCCTCTTAGGTTTTTGGTTATAAATGCTGCATTCTACAGAGAAGAAAGGACAGAGGACTCGTTTAAGTTTCTTTCTTTATTTTTAGGATTTAGGATCATTGTTAGATAGTTTATGAGAAGTTGAATCTTAATTTTATTTTCATAGTTCAGTCCAGAAATAAGTGAGAGAGAGGGAAAAAGAGTGTGTAATTGACCATTGAAGTGACAATCAAAGGACATTCACGATTGCTTAAACTCTGCTCAACTTTACTGGCATGTCTATATTTTCGTTTCATTCATTTGTTTACTTTTCTATCGTTATGAATAGCTAAATTGATTTTCTGGGCTCATTATTCTTCTTCCTCCATAAGTATTCTTCTTGATTGATTTCTATAAAAAGGACCCAATGAATCATATGGATGCCTAAACTAAGCCTTGCATATTGCGAGTATTCTTGAAGGCACATGAGGATGGGCTTGGACTTATCTTAAACTTCAATCTTGAAAACAAGTCTTAAATTAGTTTTTATTTCATACTTGAGAAAATCTTGATGATTAACATTCCATTTAAGAACTGTTTCAAAAAGAAGTAAATTTTTCGAAAACTCATCTTATGTGTTTTACTTGATCCCTTCTAAAAATCTAATTTTTTTTCCTATGATCTCATTGAGGTAGTTTAAATTTTCATGAGAGTGACACATAGTTGAACAAAAGAATAGTGAGTCTGGATTCTTCTTTCTTAAAAGCAAATAAACACCATTACTCTTAAAGCCTTTTAAAGATCACTTTCTCCAAAACCTATTCTAATCTTAAATTTTTCTTTAAATCATTTCTTCACACTCCATCTTCTTTTTCATCTAAAAAATATAAACATTAAAGCTAGTTTTTCAAAAATGCCAAAAAGCTTGCATTGCATCTATTCTTGTGACTCGTTAGCCCTAAGCTACACGGTAATTCTCTAATTTCTAGCAATCAATATTTAGAGTTGTTGCCGGGGAGAGAACGGTATTCTTGTGTTTTAATAAGTTTGGTATTTTTTTCAGGGTTAAAGAAATTAGGTTAAATTTTCAAGCATTGCAGAAGAAGACTTGTGATCATGTGCCCCTGCTATAGAAAGTAAGAAACAGGATTTCAAAAGTTTGCAGCAGAAAAGCAATTTTTTTGTGGGACTACTAAAAACTCTTTTTTGCAGGACATATTGTTCTGTAAAAACAAGATTTCTTAATTGCTAGTTTTTATACTTGATTATCTTACAATCCTATTTTTAATACAGTAGTAATTGGTTGATTGTAATTATTTTAAAAAAATGTTTAGACTTGCATTCCTAGGCATCTGTCTAATTACATTTCATTTCAATTACTGTTGAAGAAAGCGGGGGATAAGGAACGTATACATAGTATATAGCTTAGGAAACATTCTTGAATGATTACTTACTTGTTGAATGCTACTTTTCTATATCTTGCATACTTTGCACTAAAACATTTTTAAGGGTAAAACCCAATAAAAGATAAGGTAGGGAAGTCATTACCCTTCCTTAGCCCACAAACCATCTCCAAACACGCACAACCTAAGCCTAATTAAAAATCTAATAGACGTTGGCCTTAGGGACATCTTAAACTCATTAGGAGATTATCCTTAGGGTGAAGCTGTTAGAATTTGATTCCTGCCAAATCAGTGTCAAAGGACAGGGATTGAGGGGCGAAACCCCGAAGGCTGGTGGTTTGTTTTAATTAGGCCTGTTACTTTTGCACAGATACCTTCCACCAATCTTGCTCTGACCTGGCTGATTAGCTTGTGGTCAAAGTTTGCATTATATCTCTTGTGGACAATCAACCAGTTAGGAGTTGTCTAGGTCAAGGTTACCTTAGACTAGGCTTGGTTTCTTTTTCTTGTTGACTATTGGTGAACTTGTTTATAGTAGTGTTTATATATGCAAGTGTGGTCGAGAGACCCAAACACATCTATGTTAACTAGAAACACATCACCACCCAAGCAAGAATCCAAACCAGATCCGGTTATGACTCAACCGACATCTTTGCAGGATAGGTCTATCCCATTAGAACCACACTTTCATCTTGCATCCAACTTCCATCGGTTAGTGAACACAACTTTGAGCTCAACCCTCAGTTCATCAACACACTCCCTATGTTTCATCGTTTAAAGTCTGAAGATGCTTATTTCTTCATAAGATAATTTGAGGAAGTATGCTTAATGATGAACATCCCACACCTTACAGATGATGCTATTAGGTTGAGATTTTTTTGTCATTTGCTCTTAGGAACTTAGCCAAGAAATGGCTTTACAGCTTAGTGGCCAGCTTTATCACATCATGGGATGGTTTTATCAAGGTCTTCTTGAAGAAATTCTATCCAATTCATAAGACCTCTCTCATTAGGAAGAACATCATGCACTTCAAGAAAGAACCTAGTGAACCATTTTGGATGTACTTTGAATACTTCAAAGATCTCCTTATCTAATGTCCTCATCATGGAATAGAGAAACAACGATAATGCCAAATTCTCTATGACGGTTTAGACTACTCAACCAAGACCCTCTTAGAAACCATATACAAGGGAGATTCTTGCAAAAGGATGAAAATGAAGGATGAGATTTATATGAGAATCTAGCTAAAAAGACCATCCAATGAAAACTAACTAATGAAAACTCTACGAATTCAAACTCCATCTCTTCAAAAGGAGGTTTCTATTCAATTGAATCATCCATAACTGCTGACGCTAGAATAGTAAACCTAGCAAGAAGACTAGAAACTTTAGAAACTAAAGAACTAAGTCCAGTCAACCAAGTCAGCCCAAACAATTTCCAGCTCCGAGCTGTACTTACTATCAAACCATGAATCATGTGTTTGAGGAGTGTCCAGTGTTCCAAGCTCAGCAACAATTTTCTGAACCGATGAATGCGGCCTTTTCAAGGCCCAACAATAATCCCTACACACCAACATACATCCTGTCTGGAGAAATCACCCGAATTTTTGATGGAGCCAAAACAATAATGACCACTCAAGGTCAAATCATTCAAACCACTCCCAACATTCCAATAATCAATCCAATTTTTCAAATTACCATCACAATTCTTCCAACCATTAACCCAATTTTCCAATTATCAACAAAACTTTCCCAACCAAGCGCCACAATCTTTCTTCCAAAATCCTCCATTTGAGAAAAGAATGACTGATTTTAAGAAGAATATGGAAAGGTACATGAAGACCAAGAGTCTCTCATGAAAATAATACTGAGGTTAGAGGTTCAAATAAGTCAATTAGCCAATCCATAGAACGACAGGCTAAAGGGTACCTTGCCCAGTTAGCCAGTAACGAATCCTAAAAATTCTCAACAAGCCCATTTGGCTGAGGATTAACCATTGAATCAATATAATACCGTTCATACATTGAGGTCGGAAAAGAAAGTTGATAATCAAGTGCCTACACCATCCAATCCCATTCAGCACAACAACATACAAGCATCCACTTCATCTAGTTCCAATCCATCCCAATCTAACAAGTCTGAAAAAGATAACTCAGCCAGTCAGGTGCATAAGCCTATAATACCATTTTCAAATAGGCTGAAGAACAATAAGAAAATTCACAAATGGATAAGATAATTGAGATCTTCAATCAAGTGAAGATAAATGTGCCACTTCTTGATGCAATCCAACAAGTCCCATCCTATGCAAAATTTCTTAAGGACATGTGCACCAAGAAGAGAAAGATTAATATACCTAAGAAAGTCTTCTTAGCCACTAACATTAGTGAGCTACTGTCAGGTTTGATCCTTGTCAAGTACAAGGATCCGGGTTGTCCCACCATTTCCTGCATTATAGTACAAGCCAAGATTAGTCATGCCCTTCTTGACTTGGGGGCAAGTATCAACTTGCTTCCTTTCTCAGTTTATCAACAGCTCGGGTTGGGCGATCTTAGTCCAACACAAGTCATTATCCGACTAGTTGATCGTTCAGTGAAAGTTCCCAAGGGGCAAATTAAAGACGTCCTTATCTGAGTCGGGGAGTTTATCTACCCAGTAGATTTTATTGTTCTTGTGACCCAACCTGTATCCAATCCAAGGTCTTAAACTCCCGTTATCTTAGGGTGTCTTTTCCTTGCGACTGCAAATGCGATCATTAATTATAGGAACGGATCTATGAGGTTGACTTTTGGAGACATGTGTCACGGCCTGCTTCCCTAAATACGGAATACGGGTACGTGACGATGGCCAGCAGATACTCACGAAGAGGGAAATCTCTTTCATGAATACCTTATGCTGCAGTAAATGGGCCAAATTCTCGCACACATATAGAAAAGACAACCAGAAGTTTCATTTCACATAAAAGACATACATCTACGATAGTCTTTGTCTGGTTACAAGATTTAGAAACATAACAAACAGAAATAAAAGAAGATACAATTTTGGCATCGGGATATCATAACAAGATAAAATGCCAAAATACAAAAGATAAGAAACGTCGGACTCACGCCTGGTAATCTTCCTGGGTTCCTTCGAACAGTGGCTCGTCAGTCTCCTCAAACTCTGATGCTGAAAAATCAAGGTCCGTCAGAAGCGAACCAGCAAGTGCACACACGAGAAGAGGAAAAATAATATGAAAATGTAAAAGTAAAGGGCAATATAAGTAGAGCACTGGAATCAACGAATCATAAATCTGACGGTAATATAAACTGACAGGTAAGATACTAATGAGAGTAACAGAATAGTCAGGTGAAAAAAGGTCATGTATGTATACTATGACATGTATATAATGAGTATGAAGCACCCTGAACGAGTAATGTCATATATCATAATCATCAGGTCACATGATCTCAAGAACACAAGTTAAGAATCATATGGCAAGTCTAGGAACATCATGTAGTCAAGATTATCCATGTCACAAATGATAATTCTAAGTCTAGTATGTTTTATTATCCTAACTAATGCAGCTGTCATGTGCCCCATCCCACAGGACAACTACATATCAAACAAGTGATGCGTTAGTGGATCCTGATAGCAGGGAGAAACAGTTCACTGTACTCAGGTATCATGTAACATGTAATAACAGGAGCGCGCATAAATAATAAGATCACGTGTGGCATCCAAACCCACAAAGGGTCGCCCTTCCAAGCACACCTCCCTAGATTTCCCCTGCTACAGTCTCTCCCAATAACCCCGACTTGGTTAATTTTATTAATTATTGTAAATGCAAGATAATTGTGACTCAGCGTGACAGGATTAGGGACCAGTATCAAGAGTACTAGGTTTCAGATAGTAGTTACATTACATATCAAAATTTCTAGAAAAATAGAACATGGTGATAACAATGAGTGACAAATGCATAATAGTATAAGTGATGTCAGTTAATTAGTCACATATATTGCATTTACATTATCACCTTACCATACTTTTTAGCTAATAAATCCTATTAATAAGTCTTCTTTTTCTTTGTTAAATGTAGGCCCATGTGCTTAAAGAAAGAAAAGAGAAACAAGTCCAAAAGCCCACCAAATTCTGATTTAATTCAGAATAAATTCAAAATTAAGGAATCAGGGAAAAATCTTGGCATATCAAGAGGTTGAAAAGAATCCTTCCTGAATCAAGCGGTTGAAGCCAAACAATCAAAGGCTGTTTCGTCAACTTTTGGAGCAGAAACAAGAAAACCAGAAGAATATACGGGAAATTCACCAAATTAGGGAGCCAGCCAACTGGGTGTGGCCACCTGGCCACACCAGGGCCACGGAAACGCGGCCCAAGCCGCGTTTTCGCGGCCAAGTAATGTCTGTTGGGGGAGCGTTTGCTTCCCCAATATTCCCGGGATCCTCCCCTTTTCGTTTTTCCCTATAAATACCAGTTTCAATAGAGAAAAAAGGAGCGAAGACTAGGATTAGAATTTGTATTTATTTTCTAAGGATTTAGGCTCTTGTTAGCTAGCACAAAAGTTGTATTTTTGTTTTTTAATTTGTAGTCCAGCATAAATACTTGTGAGAGAGGAATTGAGTGCTTGTACTTGAAGATTGAAGTGACAGCAATACAAGAATCGAGCCACATTTTCTTCCACTCTTATTTCGGTATGTCATGCATTATTTACTTGCTTTCTTCTTTGTTTTCCATGAGTAGCTAGATCGGTTTTCTGGTCTCACTATTGTATCTCTCTTCAATTCTTTTTCTCCTCTGATTTTAATGAAAAAGACCCAATGAATCATTTGCATGCCTTACTTAAAGCCTTTCTTCTTGAAAGTGTTCTTGAAGGCACATGAGGATGGGTTTGGATTTTTAAATTCGTACTTCTTTTAAGAACGTTTCTTGAACTATTTTTATTTCATACTTGCTTCTTCGCGCTTGATGATTTAACATCCGATTCAAAACGATTTCTTAAAGAAAAGAGTGAACTCTTCCATTCATTTTATGTGCTTTACTTCAAATTTTCTAAAATTAACTTTAAGTTTTGCCTATGATCCAGTTGAGGCATTTAGGATTTCAATAGAAGAATGAACGATTGAGTAGTAAGATAGTGAGCCCAGATTTTCTTCCTTATTATAATCAACAAAACAATTTTCGAGCTTTTTAAATCACCTTCTCCAAAGCCTTCTCTAAAAGTTACAATTTCTCTTTTAATCATCTCCTTCTTTCCATTCTCTTTTCATTAAAAAACGAACACAATTCTTTGTTTTTAAACGAATCACCGAAAAGCTTCCATCTCATTCCTCCTCGTGGACACGACCCATTAGCCACAAGCTACACGGTAAATTCTTAAACTCTTTGATTGTTCTTTCATTTTAGTAATCAAATTTTGGCGCCGCTGCCGGGGAGGGAACGGTGTATTTGTTTTCTAACAAGTTTTGTGTGTTGTTTCACGGGACTTGAAGATTCAGATCTAGCATTCAAGCTTTGCAAGAGAAGACTTGCAAATTCTGTGCCCCTACTCTCGAAAGTAGGAAACAGAATTTCAAGAAATTGCGTTGCAAAAAATTGAAAAATTCATTGGACTACTAAAACTCTTTTTTGCAGGACATATTGCTCGCAAGAAAAAAAAATTAAGTTTTTGTATGTTATATTCTTTCTATATCTGCTATCCACCATCCCTGTTTTAATCCAACAGTAATTTGAGTGATTGTTAATTGCTTAAAAAACGTTTAGACTTGCATTTTAGGCATTTGTCTAATTACATTTACTTTATAATTACTGTTGAAGAGAGCTGGAGACAAGGTACGTATACATAGCATATAGTTTAGGAAACATTCTTGGGTGATATTTGCTTTTGAATGTTACTTTTCTATATCTTGCACACTTTGCACAATTAACTCTAAGGGCAAAACCCAATTCAAGATAAGGTAGGGAAGTCATTACCCTTCCTTAACCCACAAACCATCTCCAAGCACGCACAACCTAAGCCTAAGTAAAATCTAATAGACGTTGGCCTTAGGGACATCTCGAACTCACTAGGAGATTATCCTAAAGAGGGAAGGTGTTAGAATTTGACTCCTACCAAATAAGTGTCTAGGAAGGGGATTGAGGGCCGAAAGCTCGAAGATTAGTGGTTACTTAATTAAGGAACGTTTTTGACGGATAACCTCCTATCAATCTTGCCTTGACCTGGCTGATTAGCTTGTGGTTAAAGTCTACATTCTACCTCCTATGGACAAACAACCAGTTAAGAGTTGTCTAGGTCAAGGTTACCTTAGACTAGGCTTGGTTGCTTTCTTTTCTTGACTATTGGTGAACTTGTTTGTGATTGTATTTGTGTATGCAAGTGGGGTCAAGAGACCCTAATTCATCTAGGTTAACTAGAAACACATCACCACCCAAGTTCGAAACAAGATCAGATTCGGTTATGGATCGACCGATATCTTTGCAGGATAGGTTTTATCCCATTAGAACATCACTTCCATCCTACATCAAACATCCATCGGTTGGTGAACACAACTTTGAGCTTAAGCCACGGTTCATCAATGCACTCCCTAAATTCTATGGCTTAGAGTCCGAAGACGCTTATTTCTTCTTAAGAGAATTTGAGGAAGTATGCTTAATGATGAAAATCTCACACCTTACAGATGATGCTATTAGGTTGAGGTTTGTCCCATTTGCTCTTAAAGACATAGCCAAGAAATGGCTCTATAGCTTAGCGGCCGGCTCTATCACATCTTGGGATAGTTTTATCAAGGTCTTCTTGAAGAAATTCTATCCAATCCACAAGACCGCTCTCGTTAGGAAAAATATCATGCAGTTCAAGAAAGAACCTAGTAAGCCATTTTGGAGGTACTTTGAACGCTTCAAAGACCTCCTTGTCCAATGTCCTCATCATGTAGTAGAGAAATGGCGACAATGCCAAATTCTTTATGACGGTTTAGACTACTCGACCAAGACCCTCTTAGAAAGCATGTGCCAAGGGGATTCTTGCAGAAGGATGAGCATGAAGGATGGGATTTATATGAGAATCTAGCTGAAAAGACCATCCAATGGGAACCTACTAGTGAAAGCTCTAGAAATCCAAACTCTATCTCTTCAAAAGGAGGTCTCCATTCGATTGAATCATCCACAGCTAACGAGGCTAAGTTAGCTAACCTAGCGAGAAGACTGAAAGCTCTAGAAACCAAGGAACCAAGTCCAGTCAATCAAGTCAGCCCAAACCAATTTCCAGCTCCGGGTTGTACTTACTGTCAGGACATGAATCATGGGTTTGAGTGTCCTGTATTTCAAGCTCACCAATATTTTCCTGAACCGATGAATGCGGCCTTCTCAAGGCCGAACAATGATCCTTACGCTCCAACGTACAATCCTGGCTAGAGAAATCACCTCAATTTCTCATGGAGCCATCAAAATAATGACCACCCACGGCCAAACCATGCAAGCCACTTCCATCATTCCAATAGTTCTTTCAACCATTAACCCAACTTTTCCAATCACCCTCACAATTCTCTCAACAATTTTGCAAATTATCAACAAAATTTTCCCAACCAAGCTCCACTATCTTCCTTCTAGAATCCTCAACTTGAAAGGAGAATGACTGATTTTGAGAGAAACATAGAAAGGTACATGAAGAACCAGGATTCCCTCATGTAAACAATACAGAGGCTAGAGGGTCAAATGAGCCAGTTAGCCAACCCACAACATGAGAGGCAAAAGGGTACCTTGCCCAGTCAACCAATTATGAATCCTAGGAATTCACAACAAGCTTATTTGGTTGAGGATCAATCACTGAATCAATGTAATGTTGTTCATACATTGAGGTCGGGAAAGAAAGTTGATAACCAAGTGTCAACATCACCTAATTCTAGTCAGCACAATCACACTTCAACATCCACCTCATCTAATCCCACTTCTCCTAAATTTGATGAATCTGAAAAAGATAAGTCAACCAGTCATGTGCACCAGCCTATTGCACCATTTCCTAATAGGCTGAAAAACAAGCAAAATCCACACATGGATAAGATAATTGAGATCTTTAATCAAGTAAAGATAAATGTGCCACTTCTTGATGCCATCCAACAAGTCCCATCTTATGCTAAGTTTCTTAAGGACATGTGCACCAAGAAGAGAAAGACTAATGTACCTAAAAAGGTCTTCTTAGCCACTAACATTAGTGAGCTACTATCGGGTCCGATCCCTGTTAAGTACAAGGATCCAGGTAGTCCAACCATTGCCTGCACAATAGGACAAGCCGAGATTAGTCGTGCACTTCTTGACTTGGGGGCAAGTATCAACTTGCTTCCATTCTCAGTTTATCAACAACTCGGGTTGGGTGATCTTAGTCCAACTCGAGTCACTATCCAACTGGCTGACCGTTCAGTGAAAGTTCCAAAAGGGAGATTAATGATGTCCTTATCCGAGTAGGGGAGTTTATTTACCCTGTTGATTTCATAGTTCTAGAGACACAACCCGTGTCTAACTCCAATCATAGGGCTCAAACTCCTGTTATCCTAGGACGACCATTCCTTGCTACTGCCAATGCCATCATCAATTGTAGGAATGGGTCCATGAGGTTAGCTTTTGGGGACATGACTAGAGAAGTCAATGTCTTCAACCTCGAAAAACAACCTCGTAAGATAAGAGATCAAACATTTGAGGTAAATTTTGTTGAAAATAATTATGATGAAGAAAGTGAAGATATAGAAGATGAGTCGTTGTTTCTTAGTGAATACTCAATGAAGGCGATTATCTTGGTGAGAAGGCATATGTCGGAGATCCTAATGTTAGAGTACCGTTTAAAACGGGAAAATTTGATTTGAATATCTTCACTTTCGATGAGCCAACCAATAATGTATCGTATGAGAATATAGTTCAAGAACCTCCAATTGACATACTCTTTGAAAACCTTTTCGAAGAAGAACTCATGTGTTTGGATGAAACAACTAGGGATCATTTGGTTAAATATACATTTCCAGGGAAAAGTATTGACTTAAGCTTTGAGGAGATCTATGGGACTAAGTTAGAATTCCTAGGCATTCATAATGAAGAAGTTCCAACTGAGAAGGGTGGTGGTGATAAATTTTTGAATAATGATTGTAGCAATATGAGGAAGAAACACCTAAAGAAGGTGAGACTGGGGAGGCAGGAAGCTAAAATGACAAAATAATTTGCCTCCCCACTGTGCCCTATAAAGAGGACCCATTGGAATAATGGGAAGAGAGCTAGAGGGATAAGACCGAAAAAGATCTAGGTGTGGGAAAAACTTGATGTTGTACATATTTCTGTATAATATATGCACCTCTTTTACATTTCATTTCATGCATGTATACATTTCTTTCATACATTAGGGACAATGCATGAGACAGGTGTGGGGGAGGGTTCTAACATGACTGATATAAAAATATATATATATTTGTATACACACACACACACACACATATATATATATATATATATATATATATATATATATATATATATAAAACTTTTTTTAAGGTAAGAACAATATTGTGATATATTTTTTGTAAGAAATTAACTCAATTTAAGGAATAGGAAAATCATAATTAGGATTTCTTACACTTGGTCAAAATAAGATGACTTGTTTGATGTTTAGGGTTAGGAAGAAAATTTGTGAAAGTAATTTAGTCTTGATATTTACCTTAATGAAATATGCACACTAAATATACTTACACACTTAGGGTTAAAAACAGAGAGTCTTATGCCTTATAAAAAAATATTATGAAAAAAAAAGAAATATAAACAAATCTAATTATTGATTAGCTAGGTGCTTTGGCCTAAGCAAGCCTTGGTATTTATGCAAAAGATAATTAGATAAGTTTGAAAAAAAAATGTATACATATAAATCCTCTGATTAAGCTGGGTATTTATGCCTCATGAAGCATAAGTATTCACGCCTAAAAGGGGTACATCTTATAAATAAAAACTTTAGTTTTGTGGCCTTATCTGCTCGAGTGTTTAAGTCCTTAGGGGTGTTTTCTCACCTGGAGCCCTAAAACTGTCCAGTTTGGGTGTCACCGACTGAAGGCTCGTTACATGGGCAGATTAGAAAGCCTAATGAAATCGAGAATAAATTCACCATAAAATTAATATAAATAAGGCATAGGAGTTAATGTTAAAGAACCCTTAGTCAACTTCACAGTCACGATGGTGCATACGACTCAGGGTAAATTAATAGACTAGATGAGAAGTACAATTTGACTGCTTATTTTAATTGATGACATGTTTTTGAATAAAGACTGAGTTTCGGAATGAAAAATTTGATATTCCTATAACTTAAAGATTACTTAAAGCCTTACAAATATACTTCAAATATTTTCTCTTTTCAAAATGCTTTTCGAAAATACTAAATTTTTTTTTCTCTTTCTTTTTGGATTTTGTGGGTGCAATCCACTAAAAACCCTCACGAGACAAAACTCGTCCTCTAGGGGTAACCTAGAGGTTTAACGGCTTGTTGCACATGCTCAGTGCAATCGAGTGACCTGCGAAAGTGGTCTAATAATTGA